>PNEQ01075449.1:0-53100 GCA_003012365.1 Medauroidea extradentata
GCCGCCTACCACACCACCACACTCCCCTCTGCCATCCACAACACCATCACACCCCCTCAGCAACCCCCACAACACAACCATATCCTCTTCACCATCTACAACACCATTTAACTCCCTCCACAACCCACAAAACCACCAGACGCCCCCCCTCTGCCACCCAACCACACCCATCCCACCACACCACCACACACCTCATTCCGCCAACCACCACACCACTACACAGCCCCTTTTGCCATCCACACCACCACACCACCCTAAGCCCCAAACACACACCCTCCTTCGCTACCCACCACACACCCTCCACCACCCTCACCACACCACCACACATCCCTGCTACCCTACACACAACCACATGCCCCCCTCTGCCGCCCACCATGTCTCCGCACCCCCTTTGCCACCCTCCATACTACCACACCTCATCTGCCACCCACCACACCACACACACACCAGACCGGGACGCGCTCTGCGCATGCACCAGCAAGGTCAGACGGGCTGCTCCCCTCACAGCCCTACCTAATTCAGACCGCCCGGGGGAGGAAATGTGTGGAGAAGTAAATCTTTAAAACTTTCACGTATTCCTCAGACTTCGCGATCGCCTGACGTTTTTGGCGAGTAGGTACATCAAAAGATATCATTAAAAATAATCTTCTACAACACGACCTGTGAAAATCAAAATTATTTACTGCAATACCGAAATAATCAGGGAGGGCTGCTGCCCAATAGCACAAACCACCACTGTATCTGACACACCTGTAAATGTTACATGTCAGTCAAAACCTAACTGATATTAATTCATTGCTAAGTTTTGTTCAGGTATTCAAATCTACATATCGTTATCATAGCCATCAAGCAAATACAAGTATCACATAATATCACTTACACTATACCGGACATACTACTCTGTCAGTCAATGCACACAAGAGTCACAATTGGAACATACTATCGAAACACTTGTAAAAACTAATAAAACATATCTCAATTCTAGCCAATCACCATTTATTATTTGACCATTAATTTCCGAAGTTACATAATTACAAGTTACGTAACTATTTTTGTGCCTGAATTCCTGTCATAACTGGACAAACACGCGAAATATATATCACCAGGTTTCATATTATTAACAGAGATGATCATTTTCTATACTACCCTTCAATCCATAACTTAGAATCATTACAGTAACTATTTATAAAACGATATAAAGACGGACTATGATCTCAAGGCTCTCAATCATAACGTAACGCTCAATTAATATATTCTAAAGGTCCGATCAGTCGTTTATGTCAGTTCAGCTGCACAAATAATTTTTGGTCGTGCATGTCAAAATTATCTCCTATTTCAATAATTCTGTGTGACATTATAGTTCATATATACTCAGATAATATTTAATTATAGATATCATATTACAATATTATAGCATACGTTATAAAACAATTTTATTAATTAAACCTAACATTTTCATAAATATAATCGTATGTATATGTTATGCCAGAATACAGCTACATACTGCTCACATGTTAAACATTAATGTTAAATAATGCTATAAAATATACGTTCATATCTCCACCTAAACCGAATAAAAATTATAGGTCTACGTTTCTAAAATACCACACTGAAGTAACATATCATCAACAACAAAATAAAATCTTGAATTTCATCGGTGTGTACCATCGTGACACAAAACCTTGTACCCTTGACAGCTAACATGCAATTAATTTAGTGCTAGTTATTAATATTTCATAAAAGCGATCACTCACTTTCTACCAGCAGCAAAGCACTCCAGACAAAAAAGCCCTCGTTATTTTCAGGAAGTTTTGAACTAAATTAATTCTACTTTGCAGAAATGGTATAAATCAAGCATGACATTTTTGCGATTATAATTTACTACAAGACATCATAGGTTTATCTGAGTCCTTATCTTCGTGAGCGAGCCGGTAGCTACCTAAAGAGCTACTTCTTGTGAGATGGCCTCAAATATTGTGCTCAATGACAAAATGTTATTTGCATTATTTAATTTCATAGCTACGCAGACACCATTTGTTTTCAGTGCGCTCACATGACAACGTACTCTCAAAAAAACGTTATGTTAATCTGACATTTATATTTTATGGAAAAAATATATCAGGTAAAATCATTGTAGCAGCACTATTTTAATACTTATCACTGCCAAAACATGGAAGAAATATCATCACAAATTACTCCAAGACCAAGAAGAAGAATAAAAATCATCAGCATTAGCTAGTTACTATATATATATGTATATTGTATATATATGTATATTGTATATATGTATATATACGTATATATACATATATATACATACATATACACATATATAAACATACACACAAACATTAGCTATAAGTGTATTCCATTCACGAATTTTTCATAATATTTTTTTACTAATGAGCTATTTGATCGTGAAAAATAAGAATCTACTGGTTGCAAACTTTCCTACATGTATATAAATATACTAAGGATTAGTTGATTGCTCGAACGAAGATGAGAGAGAAAGATTAAAAACCCTTGCAAGGATTCGAACACTGGATCATTAGGTTAAAATCCAAACGCTCTACCACTGAGCTACCAGGACAATGGCAATTGTTAAAATGGTCATGCATACGTCTTCTTTTTTAAATAAATCACGAGATGTTTTTTATCACTATATTGATAATTGGTGTACACATGTGAGATGGTGGCATGAGTAGTTTTACCTTCTTACTTCAGGCTAGCACATACCTAACTCTGATTATGACTGGTAGAATCTTCGAATCTGTAAAGAGTTTATAAAGGAATACAGGTGCTCGGCGATGAACTAATTCCAATAACACCATCTGTTGAGAGTTTTACGAACTTCGTGATCACATTATAACTGTAGCAAAAGCATGGAGAACTTACCAAAAAATTCGTAACTCTCGCAGACGAGATTTATAAAATGTATAGTGATAAATAAAACACTCAAACCATCAGCAGCTCTCTACAAACGAAACCGAGCTCTCGTAACCATACAAAGTGAATGTCGTCCTTATTTTCGTAGAACAGCATATGATAAGTTTACGTGATACGTATCAGCTCGCCTACAGCAGCATACAGCCATACTCTACTGACCACCATGGGTAGTGTGTTGCATGTATGAGTTATAACGATCTACAAGACATAGATCACTTTAGATATCGTATTTCAAGGTAATTTAAGGTAATTAACCTAATAAAGAAAATAAAATCTTACACTATTGAAGGTTGGCGGGTCGTAATATTGACGCCAAGGGTAACTTTTCATGCTGAATGGTGATGGGTCATATTAGGTTATGATTACAGCCTACCACTCACGTTGATAACAGCCGCATTTCTGACAAGCTTCTAGCTTGGTACTTGGGATTCGTGGCATGGGAGGTAGCTGGCATAGAGTGACGTTAGTATTTAAGCATAGACTATGTAATAACTGCTCAGTTAAACGTCAGACGTGCTAAAAAGCAGATCGACATCTACATTTGTAGATACTTATTGTGTCAACTGAAACACTAAGACAACCGCGTACCTCACGCTTCAAATGCGTTGCAATGTGTTCGTAATCAGGTTTTTTCTACGAAACAATTTCGCGTGTACCCATTGTGCCAACGTAAGAAAAAAACACACTTCAGACAAGGTAGAAATCACAATGCTCATTAAAACACTGTTTCTAAAGCCCTCCAACATGGCTAAAAACGGCATTTACAGACTACTGTACTTCAAAACATGCTAACCGAATGTATATGAAACTCAGGTTGCGACCTGCAATGATCTTTACTTCAGACATTCCACCAATATAATTATATGGTCACCGCTTGGTATCCCATAATAAAAACTGTTCGGCGGGGACCTTACACGCTATTTTAGAGCTAGGGTCTTTGAGGCGATGCGGCATCTGATGCGCGCTTCAAGGTCGCCCTTATAGCTCCGTATTTTCTGAGCCTCTAGCGCGCCGGTAGGCGGCACACTTAAAGATATGGCATCGGATTTTGAAGACATAATCAGTATCAGCGCGTTGGCACTGTGGGAATATTGCACCATCTAGTGCTCAGCAGCTGTGGTGCCGCTCAGCAGCTGTGGTGCCGCTCAGCGGCATTTTGTGGAACTTATCGATCAACAGTTCTTTCTTTGGCTC
Organism: Medauroidea extradentata; assembly: GCA_003012365.1. Taxonomy (NCBI): domain Eukaryota; kingdom Metazoa; phylum Arthropoda; class Insecta; order Phasmatodea; family Phasmatidae; genus Medauroidea; species Medauroidea extradentata. The sequence goes on from PNEQ01075449.1 coordinate 4,141, forward strand.
GGTTCGCGACATCTTTGCTTTTTATTTCTAGCGTATGTTATCTTGTTTTCCCCCCTCTCCTCTACCTCGCACTTGCGCAGTTGTTAGCTCTGGCCATGTTTAGTTGGTGTGTGGGTGTGGGTTACTCTGTCACTTCTTAATGGTTCTAGCTTCGGAAAATATAGATACCTACTGCTGCACTCTGTATTAGTTAAGTCATGTTGGGAACTTGTTCCTCCATGGCGAGCAAGGCAGCTGCCATAATGTGTTTAGTGTTTATGTAATTGCAGATTTCTTTCATTTTTTCTAAATTCTCTTTTCGGCTGCTGCCTTGCAAAAATTTTGTCCTTGTTGAATGATGTCTACATCAGGTATTTTTAGGCTAATGTTGCATGAATTCTTGTAATAATTACAATGACAATTATTGTGTTGACGACCGCCGAAATGATTCGTCTGTTAAATGGTTTTAATGACTCGGCGACTGTAACTGCACTGTTTTTACATTTTCTGGCTTATATATTTGAGAGAACCAGACTGGAGCATTTGAACGTGAAATTCAGTACACCATATTATGACGTTTATTTCTAAATTGCTAAAAGTTGATTGCCTTCCTAGAAAAAGGTGTCTAGTTCATGTTGCACACGTAAAGATGACGTCCGCATGTGATGTATTTACTTTAACCTTACATATTTTGTTAATATAATTTGTGTGAGCTCACGACACGTATTTCAGTTAGTCACGATCATGTAAGACTATCTAAGTGTGCACGGAGGTATGGTATCTTATGATACTAATGTCGCAAAACTCAAAATGGTTGGAATTGTCTCACGTGTTTGCGGCATTATGCTGAATCTTCAACTTCAACATGGTTCTTCTAAACATTTGAAATAATATAAAAACATGTTTAAAATTGGGAACATACTATGAGCATTTGTTCTAGTGTTAATCACACGTTATTAAAGATTTTCAGAAGCAATTACATTGGATAAGCAGTTTATTTTTATTTAATTTGCTTGTTGAGCACATTGTTCACATTTTTGTTTTTTGAGCCTACCCTCTGCACGTGCGAAGTGCTTTAAATACCTTCAGTACGCCCTCGACTGCTCGTTGCCACGAGCAAAGTCACTGTATGTTTAGTGTAGGTATCGTACAAAATTTACCTGTGTGACAACTGCGACGAAGTATTTACTCGCAATGATAATTTGACCAAACACAGAAAAATGTGCAAAGGAAAGGTTTCTCGCTCTTCGGGGTGTGAACGCGAGTATTGCGGCAAGCAATTGGCTCGAATCTGTGCTGAACGTATACATGAAGAAAGCAACTGCAATTTCAGTACTGCGCGCAAGACTTACTTATGTGATAAATGTACTTCAAAATACACTACAACATAGATTTTTTTTGTTTCTTGCGACTGCAGAATATGTTTATTGAGACATGATTAATTTGTATTATTTCTTAATGTCTGAAATAAAATCGTAATTTAACAGTCAAATGACTCCTGTGATGTTAATTTATTTTCCGTATAACATTTAATTCCTCTCGAGACATGTACTGACACTAGGGTGTCGCATGTAGAAAAGAAGTAAGATTGAAGTTTTTTGGGTAAGTTTTAGTTGGACTGTGCTTAAAAAAATCTTCTTCGCATAAGACTACACTGTAAAGGTTGGGATAATAACTTAAATGCAAAACTACCAAGTATGCAATGCTAAGACGTAACGTATGACTAGGTTTTGATAGTTCAAAATATAGGAAATTTCACCAGTAAATGTGGCTGAAACTGATTTATTAATATCAATGTGTTACAAAATGTATAGGGTTGAAGCTTTATGTTTGACAAGGGAAGTGGTGGCTAGCTGATGCTGAAGTTTTTTATTATTCTTGGTCTTGGTGTCAGTTCTTATGATAAGTCTTCTATGTTTTGGCAGTGATAAGTACTAAGAGTACTGCTACAATGAGTATATCTGACATAATTTTCACAAAATATAAACATCAGATTAATGTCAGATGAACGTAAAGTTTTTTCAGAGTTCATTATCATGTTGTGGGCACGTTGAAAACAAATGGAGAATGCAAAGTTATGAAATGGTGCAGATAAGGTTTGTCACACAGCACCATATTTGTGACCATCTTAAAATGGGTAGTTCTTTAGGAAGCTACCGACTCGCTCACGAAGGTAACGACTCAAGTAAACGTTTGATATCTTGTAAATTATAATCGCAAAACTATAGTTTTAAGCTGGGTTCAATAATAAGGATGCAGGGGAACCTCATCTCCTATCACCTACACCAGCCAGGGACAATAATAGCAAGACTCCACCAGAGCCCACTACCTAGGGGTCACTTCAATGTGACTCACGCACGCGGAGATAGCCTTATGCGGGTACAAAACTTGGATGTGACATTATGTCACTGATACAAACTCCAAAAGTAAATGACAAAAAAAAAATAATATAAAAAAAGGAGGGGGTAAACTATACCAAACTTGCACCTGCAATATAAATGAGAGGAACCAGTAACTCAGGCTCCAATAGTGAGTCCAACAGGAAAAAAATTAAACAATAAAACGTTAATACAACTGTAGGTCAATCCTAAGAATTAATAAATTATTACTTCTTGAAGTTCGCGGCTGCAAGACTAGTGGTACTTAACCATCCGAAACAGAAATAAATATATCAAGTAATAAATACCGTAAGTATCAAAGCTTAAATAAAAGTAACTACCAGCAAAAAATAAAGAAAAGACATAAGGGATATTCCCTTTCAAAACACTATTTATTTCAGCTTTATATTGATAACCAAAACAAAATAGAAACACATAACAATTATCAGCAACTGTCGGAACTGGCAAGCTCATTGTTGGCAATTTATCATAACACAAGTTCAAACTCCGAAAGCAAGCAATGCAATAGAAAGTTTCACAAAAGCTTCGTATCACAAGAAAGAAGAATATAAATGAAAAATAACCTAGTTAGATCCTGAGATCTCTGCCTCGAAAAGAGATATCTTACTTCCATAAGTTGAAAGAAAAATTTAGTTTATATATTGGTACTGATTTCTTTTTAGAAACGAAACACAACAATAAAACGAACCAAATAAAGAGAATACTATCTGTGAACAATAAAATTTAATAAAAAAGTTTTTAATTTGTTGTACTGCAATAGAAAGAACAGAAAATAAAAAATAATGAACGGAAATAACACTCAGATTCAATTAATCTCTAAAAGTACGCGGAAAAGTAACAACCGTTACTAAAATATTACACTCAAAACCAAATATGAGTGATAGTCATCAAACTCAAAATTAAATAAGTCGGTAGAAATAAATTCCTAACCCAAACGTGACGAAGCTGAATTCCAAACTGAAGATTGGCAAAACACTAAATAAAATAAAATAAAATAAATAAATTTCAATATAACTCCGGTAAGTCTGAGAAAAGATAAAAGTTAAAGTACCTAAAAGGTAGCTTGTTGCCCGCTCGCAGCCGGAACACACTCTCTATACTGTATCCCATACTCTACATTTTAGCTAGGACTTATGAAACAAAAAAAAAAAAAAATGCTGCTCGTGCAATTCCTTCAGCTAATCTGGGAGAAAATACCTCTACGAGAAGAATAAAAAAACTGATTATACTTCGTACATGGTCGCTGAAAACGTTTGACTTCCCCAGTAGAGGACGTCCGTTCACGAACATCGCTGCACAACAACTCTCCCTCTTCACCGAGCAAGTCCTCTCCTCTTCTCATCCAGGCTCTCTTCCTTTCGCTTACTCTCTCGCACTCTCTCTGCCGTGCATCGTCCGATAGTCGACGTCCAGTCATCGCGCAGCACGTCTGAGCGGAACTCTGCTCCTACCTCCTCTCTTCCCTAACTATCAGCCAAACCAAACAGCTAGCCTCGACAGTCGTTATCCCCCTCTCCCTCAGATAGCACACGACAAGGACACACACAAAAAAAAAACGTTCAGAAAACAAACTACGCAGAATATTCAATCAGTTTCTGAACAACTCGGGAAGCACAAAGGCAAAACACAGAATGCACTGCGAAAGCACGCCACGGCCAACCACCGGAAAACATAGGAATGTGCACACTTCACCCTGCGTGCAACCATCTGGCTGTCCTGTGATGTAAATACTTGCCCTCGCACATATGTATTATCGAAACCTGCCAAAAACATTTCAGTGTTGTGTAACTGTAATGTTTAAAAAATACATGGCTTAAATATTACTGTTACACATTGAAATGCATCTCTGATGCTTCTGCAGTGTTTCAGATATGTATCTGTGCCTCCTCTCAGGCAAGTATCATTGAAGCATACACAGAACATCCCAAAATATTGTTTCTGAAATATTTCAAACATATAGCACTGAAATGTTTCAGTCATATTTTGAACCATACTTGAAATGTTTCAGATAAATATTAGAATGTAACATTTATAAGAAATAAAAATATATTCTATCTCGTAGTGTATTTTTGTTCCTAACATAATAATTTCAAAGCTGTGTCTCTGATATGTTTCACTTTCATGACACTGAAATGTGTGTGTTGATGTGAAACACAGAGAAAGAGATGATAATTGGAATATGTCATGCAGGTGGAGGAAATGAATGGGCAAATGTGATGTAAATTGTAATTTATGGAGCACCAGCTAATTACACTGAGCTAGTTACAGTCGACAGAATTCTGAGGAGCTGTATGCTACAACACTAATTTTGAACTTTTATAAATAGGACTAGTGAAACCATTTTTGTAATATTTGACACTCAACCAAGTTAGCACACTGCAATTCAGCAATTTCTTTCATAATATTTACATTCTAGGTACCATCTAAAAACCTGAAACCTTACGCTAAACTATTCTCCCCTCCCTTCATTTACTGTTTATCAATCTCATGCATCTTAAAAATTTTAATTTATTGTCGCTAGTACTCCAGAATATAAACCAACATTTCGGTCATACATAAATAACATTATAATCTGTATGAACTAAAATAATACGAGTTCTGTTAAAAAAGCACATTTATTTAATCTTCACTTTACATCCGTGTCTGTAATGCTGGACTTTGATATCCAACTATTGTGTGTGGCATCAAATCCAAGCCACCGCACCAGCACTTTATTTCCTTTGTGCTGCAAAACTTTCTCGATCAAATTTGTACGCGAAAACTTTGTAACTTGAATTTCTTCCCCATAGAATCGTCCTCGGATAGACCCGCCATCCATGTCTTCTAGGTAGTAGGTCCTTTGTAGTGACGAATCTGGATGATAATATACAAACTTCAATGCCCCAGTCTGGTGTGTAACCTTTGGAAAATTGTCCTTTCTGTTTTGATATCCGGACATAGATTCCAACTTTAGCCATTGGTTTGTGCCTGTCAAGTTTCTTCATATCTCTATAAACAGATTGCAGCAATGAATTATCCTTGACATGTACTCTATGGTTGTATTTTTACACAAGCTTGCCTAGTATATCCAGCCACTTATAACTTTCTTGTGACGAAAATTTATTCCACATTTCATTCTTCAAAATACGATTGAATCGCTCCACGATGCTAGCCATCATGCCACTATGTGTATAGTAGTGGTTAATTTTATATTCTGTCATCAAGGCCCGAAACGATGGATTATAGAATTCTTTTCCAAGGTCCTTGTTTAGATTCTTGGGTGCATCTCTATCTTGAAAACAACATTCACTGCCTTGCTCACATCCTTTGCATTTTTAGTCTTGACTGGCAAAGCCCATTCGAATTTGCTGTGGCAATCGTTTACAGTCAGCAGGTATATGAAACCTTTATTCTTGCAAGAATAAGGTATCATTTCCACCAAGTCTGCTTGATACAGGTCTTTCAGTTCAAACACCAACACTTTACATCGAGGATAATTTCTCCTTGCATGCTTGTACAGCTCACCGGCAATATTTGCACGGCTCATTCTATGTAGCTGTCTTATCGTAATTCTTTGACGATGCTGGATATTTCATTAACATGGAAATTATTTCCCCCTTGCTGAGACGCAATTAGCAGTATCAGTGGGTCGACAATTTCATTAGCATCATTCCAGTAAATATATTCTCGATGTCATCCATCTTCTGTGTTCTTGTGAAAATCGAGACCAGAACCTACAGCACCTGCGATACTGGGAAACAACTGTGCAATAATGTCAAATTTAAAATGTGTCTCATCTTTATATACATTGCTGGCAGGGTTAATATTCTTCAATTGTGCACTGGTAAGTTTCAGCAGCCACTTACACTGTTGCAATGCACTGCATGAATATTTGGTAGGGTTCTTTTCAAACAGTAGTTGTCCAAGTCCTGCATTCGGCTGAATAACAAAATTTTCCACGTGTATGCTATCGTTTGTAGGAAAAAAAAGTTAGTTTGCTGCCCAAATACCATTTTATATTTTGTCTGTAAACACCATATGTCCTATCATTAAACGTGGGTTTATACGAAGCTAAATAATTGTTAATTGTAGCAGAGCCCTTCGGCTGTTCACTTCCTTGTTTCCACAAAGACAGTGGTAAATCATCTTTATCTTCAACTTGTTGCTTTTGGGTTCGATTCCAGATTCAGCCTTCACTGTTGTAAGTGATGGTGGTGGAGTAGGCTGCAATCTGTCGAATCTCTCGGTTATTGGCTTGAAGGCTTCCTCATTAGCTATGTCACGTTCCATTCTGGCACTTTCGGCAATCAGATAGTTTTCAGGAATGTTTTTAATCACAGTATGCAAGTCGCCGACTGTGTCAGATGTTATACTGCAAGCAAAATTGTTTTTGTTCTCAGCTTATATAATCTTTTTGGGTGGCACCCTGGATTTTGGTTTATCCTTCCCATCCGAACCAATGACTTGAGACCGATTCGAAACAGATGACAGCAGGTTCTCAATATTTTAAATTGAGGCTTCAAGCTTGGTCAGATGAGGTAAAATTTCTTCCAGAACTTCATCGGCATTAGTAGTTTCATTTTCCAAATCTTCCATTGCACAACATTTCCTGTTCAGCAAATTTTCCACGTCAATAGGAATAGTCCCAAGTTTAGCATTCATATCATTTATCATACTTGCAATATCATTACTTGTTCTATCCAGCACATTATGTATTTTACTAATCATATCATCGCGAATAATCTAGATAATGTGCTTTGTTAATTGCATCTCCGTCTTCTCTCTGAGTTATGGCATTTTTAAATCGTTTTCCTTCAGAACTGCAGTTGCCATCAACAGTAGGCATAAAACAACTTTACATTTTGCATTTCAGACCATTGTGGCCGAATTTTGAAATTATGTTGCTCATGTCTCACTGATGTATGATTATGAACTGATCAAATCCACGTCTGTACCTTCCTTTAAGTAGAAGAAAATCTTTAGCTTTTACAAGGAAACTGTGCGGATTACTCCAGCAAAATGCACGTACATATTTAAACCTATAGAAAGTCACATCTGTATTGACATGATCAGAGTAAATGTTTCGCAAGTTCAGGTCATCCATACCAAACAAAACAATCAGGTCGGCATTGTCACGTAGCAACTGCTTCGGTGTACGGGAATATGTCTGGCAAAGGAAGAAATAATCTACTGCCACATGTCATCCCATGCAAAAATATTCCTGAATGTAATATTGTCTTTTGAATGCTACATCGTCAATGACAAACACAGAACTTTGCAGTGCCTCTCCTGGAGACACAACTGCTTCATTGTCGCTGAACAGAAAATACTTTAGACCGTCCACTGCTTGTAGAAATTTTGCTAGTCGCCTGTACTTGGGTTGTAGCGATTTCGAGTATAGATAGACATTCTCGAACCGAAGACCACTTGGTTCCTCCAGCAAGCTCAGAAGCACACACATTTTTCCGAAGTTTGAAGGACCTGTTATAACGCAGTGTACAGTATTTGGAAGTAAAGTCCCATGCCTTGATTGGTGAGATGTATCTTCATCCCCTGCAGTAATACGTATGGGTACACTTGACGCGACGACAACATATCCATATATTAGTGGTGGATTTAAGGGGGGCAGAGGGGGCGACCGCACCCCCTAAGAACCTCTTGTGTGTTTTTTTTAATGTAGTATTTTTTTATAATATATACAGAATAAACATTACATTCTTACAAATAAATATTTGTAAATAACTCAACTATGCACTTGGATTCACAAATGCCATATTACAAATATTAATATGCACATTTTGTGTGAGAATATCTGCAAAATTGAATATTGTTAAACAACTTTTTCCCTTCTCTTGAGCTCCGTTTTAAGTAAGCGAGGATCATTCTTGCTCGAGAGGACATATTTCCTTTTTTTTTTCCTTAGTGTGATGTCCCTTTTGACCCTTTCTCAGCATGAGGTACGAGTGTGTCAGGTCGAAGAAAGACTGGTCAGAGCAAGGCTCTGTCATAAATAACGGCCCATACCCGATCGTCAAAGGGGGTGGGAGGGGGGTGTAAGAACTACTACACCATGTCTTCACACACTCTCAGTCACTAGTATCATTGAGTATGCAGTGAATGAGTGATGGTTTCAAGTTAAGTTATGAAGAGTTTTATGTTATGTTTTAATGTAGAATACTAATTAGGAAGATTAAGAAAATAACTTGTTTACATATTGATAGTAGCTGCAGAAACATGAAGAAACAGGAGACGCCGATGCTGATACTGTGACACAGGTTAGTTCTTACTAAGTTCTGTATACCGTGAAAGCAGTATAAGGCCGTTAAAGTGTGAAACATTTTTTACGAGAGAGCGTTAGTTTTGTATATTATGTTACTAGTGACTATATTATCCTTACAAGAGCAATATTTAAGCTTGCATAGTTTTCCCATAACTGCATGCCCAAGTCAAAATTTCGAAGATACGGGAACATATCTCAGCGAAATCTTAATGAATTTCTGTAGTTAAATAATTAACAATGAAATTAAATTAATATCGCCGGCTGTATGCTTACAGCTATAAAACACAAAACAACACAGTTTTTCATGTAAAGAAATCTACAGTAAATGATTTTTACTACACTTTCAGAAATTTTTTTTTAAAATCCTAACAATGTGTTATTCTAGCATCCATAAAATTGAGCAAATAGCCATTGGGGCATGACATCCAATTTCATTATTAATTGTTTAGTTTCAATAAGGCTGTTGGTTTTCGTTGGGTGTATGTTCCCGTGACATAAAACTTTTGAAATAGTGAAGAAATTTTGACCAGCACTTAACAGCTAGGTGCTTAGCGCTTGTGATGGGTGACATGTTGGTATGAGAGTACCGCAGCACTGGAATAAAGGGGCGGGGTACCCGGAAGATCCCCGAGAAAATCCGTCGACCAGAAGAACTGGAATTACTGCCAAATTTATCAGATGGCGCCTATCATTTGTGAGGTCTGGTAGGTTATAATTTCAAATGTGGTGTTTAAGAACAGCATCACAGATTACAGTGTATCTGTAATATGTAATAAACATTTCTAGTTTCTAGATTCCAAAATGTTTAGTGCAACTTAGTTCGTTATTCTTTAAAATTAGAGTAAGTTTTCCAAGAGCCAACACAAAAAAAAATTTCGTCGAGCAGAATCTTAAACACGTACTTAATTTGCGACGTCTTAAAGTTATACTGTTGAATGTGTGTAGTACTAAGAAGTCGGCAAGTTCAGTTTGAACCAGATAGAAAGCTCTCACGGTCCTCCTGTGGCATGATCGTTATTATGGAAGGTTTGTCGGCCTTGCACTTTATGAATATATACCTGATAGACTCAGCAATACGTAGTTAAATTTCTTCGAAGGTTACCATGATAACGTCAGTGGTCTACCACCCTAACTTGTGACGCTTTACAATACTTGTAAATAACCAGTCCGAATACCGCAACAAGTAGGCGTCCCGACGCATAAATTGCAAACGCCCGGCGGTCTCATCCCAGCTTGATTTATTGATTGAACACAGTCTCTCTAAAGACGTCAGGCGACTGAACTGACTCCCTGGGGCACCCTGGCCTGTCGTTATCTGCGTCTCAATGCAGTCATCCGTGGCTTGAAAAAGTCTGTCCCATAATCTGTCGACAACCTAGCTATTCTCTTGTTTGGCGCAACCTCCGCATCGCTTGCCCTGCAAGCTTTGGTTCAATTGGGCCAATCAGGAGACAGCTTCCGAAAAATGGCCCCACCACTTGAGGACAAGAACTTCCTGCCATTGCCACATTTATTACGTAATTACTTAATTTAATTATGTTGCACATTGACAAATACCCTATATGTATTTCTTAATTCCTAAAATTCTACATATTGTAATTATTGTGTTTAACATTTGTATCTTAAACACAATACGCTGGCTTTCCTCCCCTCTTAACTGGAAACTATGGGAAAAGGGGAGGGAGGGCTACATGAGCTGAGGGCGAGAAAGCCCAGACGCTTGCACCTGCTGTTTCCACAAAGACAAAGAATATACATTTGTGTTTTTCCAAAAAAAAGTCTGTACATAGATAATATTGGCATCCTGCCACGATGACGAGAAAGAATGAAATATCGCATTACATGTTTATTATTATATTTGTAATGTACGTTAATTGCTTACAAATTATTGCTATTAATCTTATTTAGTGGGTTGGCGACCACATGAACGTCTCAATTTTTTTGTCAGCATATAGGTTTTCCATTTAAAAGTATAAATTATCGTTAAAATATATTACCATTTTTTGAAAGCTGTAAATTCAAATTGTCGGCCTGGAAACTCCTGAAATAGCATCATTTGCACATAAAACTCCAAATTTTTCCAGACCCCCCGCTTGTGGTTTGTTGTGTGCATATATCTACTTCTTAAGGCATACTACCCGCTCCCCCCTAAGATAATTGCATAAATCCGCCACTGCCACTTATAAACAATGTTAATGCTCGTCCCCGATTTTTAACACTTTACCATTTAGGCATAAGGGCAGTAATTTTCGGCCGCTCCTTTGCCGATCGCCGTATTGCTGTTTATTTTTACGTGAGGATAATATGTTAGCATGTATGGTTATGAAGACGAAGCTTTATTTGTAAAACAGTATTTACTTACATCGAAGTGCTAAGCCTATGTTCATGTATAAAACTGCCTTTGCAACATTTGTTAACCTGTACCAGAGTTTGTTTACAAAATACAGCCGAGCGCCTACCATTAGTGCCAATCCTGTGCAGAGACTCTGTAAATTGCACTATAATGGCGATCACGAGAAATATATACATAAATATAAATTGTACTTGTTTCTTGCTTAAAATCATTTTTTTATTATATAAAAGTTCTCGTGTATTAATTACAGTGTTAAACGGCAATACGGGCATTTATAATTCAATTTGGAAAGGTTATTTGTGTAACTGACTAGCTTTGAGCTATGAGATAGTATTTATTTTGTGCGAGTGTGGCGCCCCTGTAGATGCAGACAGCCTCGAGCAACCCGGCGCCTATTTTAATAATAGTACTTTCAGCCTCCCTCAGGTGTATATAAGGCAGGTGCTGCGCCCAGCTACTCAGTATCAACCCCACTCTTACTTCACAACTTGCCACGTTCTGCGATGGTGTCCGTGACCAGCGTTTGGTTATAATAAGAGGTGTCGATGCTCAGTCTCTTACGTGATTAATTAATGTTGGATGATATGGTTCGTACTAAGTATTGTTGTAGTATGCCCGGTTGCTCTAATTGAAATAAAAAAAAACAAGAGTTTCCTTCTAAATCTGCCTAAGGGACTCACGCACTGCGGGTTGCGTCACGAGAGGTAGATACTTGTAGTTTCTTTTGACGAAAAGAATAGGCACTTCCTCCGGCGGATTTTGATCGGTCACGATGTTAATTATGTTGCAGGTACCGGCCGCGATCACCCGAAAAGTCCACACTCCAGTGACCCCGAGTTCGCTGTCCACCGACCTTTACAAACCCGACGACGAAGATCCCGACACCTGTCCTCCGGAGATCACACACACCCTGCTCGCCTTAAGACTCCATTGCGTCTCTCTCGCAACTTTTTTCTGAGAGCCTCGTGTCTCGCGTCTTTGCTCTCCTGGGTGGCTTCCCCTTCCCGCCCCACCGGACTCATGGGGGCGGGTAGGTTCCCCCGACCAATCAGAGCGAAGCCCTGGCCCGAACATTGCTTGCGTCCCTTGTGGAAGCCTCCGTATGTATTTAAAATCAAATTAAACATGGGCACCTACTCACAGCAATTACAAATAAAACCCTTAGCCTAATTACTGCACACTCTTACTTCACAACTCTACTAACAACCTGGACCTTCCTACTTTTCCAGTGCCATTTTAATTTTTAATGCATGTAACTGCTGAGTGGTTACACTCCTATTCTGTCGAGAGTGTTTTTACGGTACTATGCCGGTTTTTCTCTCTCTCTTCTTAGATTATGGCTAAGCTATAGGTACACCTAGGGAGGTAGACATGGCCCCAATTGCGGCCATGTCTGCCCAATCCCTCTCTGCCGCGATGCATGCCTCCTTTGCATGAAACTTCCCGCTAGTAGGCGTATGGTGCTCAGCCCTGAGACGCACTTAGTTCCGCTCCTTCCCCGGGCCGCCAACATAAACACAGTAGATTATGGTAGGTTAGGAAAAAAAATCGGCTTCTCAGCGAGTTTTGTTCTAGCAACTGTGGTGTGCCCATCGTGCACATTGTCGTCCAGTCTATCAGGCCTTCAGCTATACTCGCTCATCTGTGTGTCGGATACGTAACCGTACCAATGAAGACACGCAGTGTGGGTCGTAAATTATAGCTCACAGGTCGGTCAGGCAAGCCAGTTAGTTTAGTTCATTTAAATATTTTTCTAGGCATGCTAGCAAGTGCTTCACACCGAGGGACTGTGTGAAAAGTTTCCTGTCTGATGCTGTTTTAACAGCGACAGTCAGCTTCTACATTTCTACTAGCTATTGACTGTTAGTATTGTATTAGTGTAGGATACATAAATTGTAATCTTGTGTAGGTTCACAACTCCCACCCTCCTTGGACGCCCATCCATGTGTCATGGGTGATGCAATAAAGCGTAACATTGACGACCACATCCCCGACCCGAGTAGCGACCAAATGGATTCCGGGACCGGAACCACGAGTCAGCAGGACCAAGTGTCTTCCAACCATCAGGCCCCAAAATACAATATGCGGCTAATAACAGTCTACCATAATAGTGACTGTATGTATGGGATGGTCCTTACACTGTTTAAAGACCAACTCAGCCACCCAACAAAAAACTGCCTGGCCACACAAGAGGGTCCAGTATCTGCTTCAAACACCAGAGTACTATCGACTGGCAATCCAGGTTCTGGAATCTGTCAGTGTGCCGTTCAGCATACTGACCCCACACAATGAGCTTCCCCTTCAAGGTCGCAATCAAGTGCCTTGAAAAAACAATTCCCATCGCTCGGGTACGAGAGGAGCTCTGTGAATTACATTTTCAACCCGCCAACATAGAGCAAAAACTGTCCATGCGGGACAGAAAAACCCTCCACATGTTCATCGTGGAGCTGCCCAAAAACGAGGTGTCCAAGGCCATCTACGAGCTTCGTTCTCTGTGCGGGCTGCTGGTCAAAGTGAAGGACTACCAGCACCCTGAAGGGGGGCCCCCCGTGCAGTAACTGTCAAATATTTGGCCACTCGAGCAAGATGTGCCATGCCTTGCCCCACTGCTGTCTTTGTGTTAAAGGCCACAAGACAGTGACTTGCGACCTTGAAAACAAGGATGACAGGTCCCTGCGCTTCTGCGTCGGCTGCAAGGGCAATCACGCAGACAACTACAGGGGCTGCGAGGCCTATAAAATTGAGAAATGGCATTTTCTGTCTCAGGAAGAGAGGCAGAAGTGCCAGCAGCAAAGAAAGGCTACGCTGCAGGCTCACAGCCAGCCCACTAAAAGTTTGCGCGCCTCCCACGCTCCCTGGGCACAAACAGTCCTGATGGCTGGACCACCAAGAGTAGGGGTCAGCAAGCCCGCACGCTCGACCAGAACTTCATACCAGGCTATTCACAACAACCTGTTACCACGAGTAACAGGTACAGCACATTTTATGCTCAGCAAGGATTTTCCGATGTGGAATTTCCTGCCCTTGCAAACCCCCACAGACCACGCAGACAGCGCCTTGTTCCAGCTGGGCATAAGGGAAAAATGTATGCAAAATCCAGTAAAAAGCCCGTCAGTGCTCGCCTCGAGCAAGCCGAGCAGACTGCCAAGTAGGCTCCCCCCACCTTGTCTCAGGCGCCGCGCCACGATAGGCCGGAGCACCCAGCCTATCTGGAGCGAGCTGCTCAGAGCGAGCATATAAAAGTTCCAGAAACCGCCCCAGACACCACTAATTACAAAACTAATACAAGTAGGAATAAGTAAATATGTCCCGGAGAAAACTCCGAAAAATCGTAGTGTTTTACTGCCTGACAATATCAGGCAGTTAATCACTCAAAAAAATCACCTTTGCAGACGCTATTCACGAGGTAAAAACCGGCAACTCGAGACACAAATAAATGAAATAAGAGAACAAATCTACAAATAAATATTGCACTGGCAGTCGGACCAGTGGAATGAAAAACTGTCGTGACTTTCCCCCACTGATAACAGTTTATGGCACATAACTATATCTCTATATATAAAAATGAAAGCCGACTGATTGACTGACTGACTGACATATCAAACTGCAGCACAAACCACTGGACCTAGAATCGTGAAATTTTTTGGAGGGTTCCCCTCAGGTCGTAGGCGAGCACTAAGAAGGAATTTTTCGAAATTCGATCTCTAAGAGGGTGAAAATGGGTGAAATGTGTTTCCGAAGAAACGTCAAAAGAGCTCGAACCCGACGGCCAATCGTCGTGATTTTTACTTTAATAGGACACTCGTAAAAATGCATATTAACTAATTTAAGGATTTTTCGAAGTTCAACATTTAAGGGGCTGAAAATACCTTAAATGCGTTTCCAATTAACTATCGATATCTATCGAACCCTTCAGGATAGAGAGTTGATATTCGCTCCAAAATATTGCTTACATAAATACCCAAAAAGTCGTTTTAGGTTTTTTTGAAATTCGATCCCCAGGCAGTAAAAAGGGGCAAAATGTGTTTTTAATGAATCGTCTATATCTTTGAAAAACAATTGGCTATCGTCGTGATTTTAACATTAATTGGTTACTTTTACAAATGTCTATGACAGGACTCAAAGATGTTTCAAAATTCTTTATTTAAAGGGGTGAAAATACGTGAAATGTGTTTTCGATTATCCTTCCATATCTATCGAATCAATCGCGATATCGAAGTGCTCTTTGCTATAAATTAGTGCTTTTGTAAATATCTCAAGTACCATTAAAAATATTTTTTTTCTGAATTCGGTCTTAAACTGCTTAAAAAAGGGGTAATATGAGTTTTCGACTCACATTCGATATATATCGATCCCATTGTTTTGATATAGCGACGTGATTTTTGTTTAGGATTGATGCTTACTCAAATACCTAAAAAGTAATTTCAGGAATTTTCGAAATTCGCCACCTCAGGACTCGAAAAGGGGTGAAAAGTGGTGACAAGCGTTTTCAATTAATCGTCGATATATCTTGAACCCAGCGGGCAAATGTTGTGGTTTTTACGTCCACGAGATACCAGTAAAGTTTTGTAAAACGTGATTGAAGGGTTTTTCGAAATTTACTCCCTTAAGTGGTGAAAAGACCTTGAATGTGTTTTAGATAAATCCTCGATATCTATCGAACCCGTCGAGATATACAATTAATTTTTTCTTCAGGATGATGATTACAGAAATTATCGCAAAAAGGGTTTTTAGATTTTTCGAAATTCGATTTCTCTATGCTGTGCAGGGGTCATATAGTTTTTTTTTTTTTTTGGTAATGATCGATTTTGATTCGACTTAACGGGCTAGCGATGTGATTTACACTTCAGTTGGATACTTATACAAATGTCTAAGATGTAAATTAAAAATATTTCGAAATTCGACACCCAAAAGGGTGAAAAAGCACAAAATTTGTTTTCCATCAACCCACGATATCTATCTAACCAGTAGCGATATTGAGGTGTTGTTCGCGACAGAGTGATGCTTACGTAAATATTTTTAAAAAATATGTATGTAATTTTTTTCTTTATAGGAAACGTGATTATTCAGAATAAAACTTAGTTGGTCAATAATCAAGGCAGACGATCCAAAAAGCAGGAACGAGCAGCGAGAAACAACCTATACAGGTGTTCACTCTACAGTAACCTATCGAGACGTGGTGTTGTACAACCTCTATGAGCCCAGGACACAGATATTTTTTTTAAATAAATTTCATTTTCATTAATTATTTCGACGTTACGTGACGCAGTTGTTTGTTACTCAGGTCTAAATTCCGGGAGGTTCTGGGCTCGAATTCCGTTAAAAGCTGCGTGTGAACGTTCAATTCTGACACACAAAAACTACAAGGCAGATCGAATTAGTGCAATTTACATGTAGTCTTTAAAAGGGGTAAAATTGTAGTTCGCTTTCCACTTAGGTTCCTCTACAATATCAGCTGACATATCGTCGGTATACTACCAAAAGTGATTAAGTCATAAATGCTATTTCGTTTAAAAACAGTATTAAATTGTAGATATTAACAAAAATTAGGTATGTTACTATACTGTGACACAACAGTACGTAACGACGAATAGACTTTAAACTTGGGCAATTGTTCATAAACAACATATACATATTCCTAGCATTTTTATAATTTTATCTCATTTTGACTTTGTCTTTTCTTGGCAGTAAACCGACGATATATCATCTCACTAATCTTAGGTTTGGGGCACCAAATAAGTTTCCGCGAAACCTTTACCCTCTGAAACTTTGTAATGTCAATAAAGTTAAAGTGAATATTTTGAAAATATATAATTGAGGGCACCGTCACCAATGGTTGTGCATAGGGTAAACAGATGTTTCTCACTCGATTAACCTTTTACCTTAGGTGTCTGTAGTTACCCCACAACCTCAAATTGGTAGGGCTATAAATAAGGCCCAGGCGAAGTCGCTGTTAGTGGCAGGGACAAACATAAGACTGCTTTTCGCGTGGACAGCTATAGCTACTTATCCTGCTGCAGAATTAGTTCAACTAGCCGTTTGGACATTCTAACACTTGATGACTGAAGTACCAATCTTGTGTACAAAGAGGTTTTTAAATTAAAGTAAATATTATCAGTTACGAATAATACTCGCGAGTAAAGCCGCGGGGGACTGCTAGTAATTACATAAAACTAGAGACACTATTCCTACTCTTCAAGGACCAAATTTCACCGCTTTCACGCCACAGCAATAAGCCGACGCCGTGGC
This sequence comes from Medauroidea extradentata, assembly GCA_003012365.1. NCBI lineage: Eukaryota > Metazoa > Arthropoda > Insecta > Phasmatodea > Phasmatidae > Medauroidea > Medauroidea extradentata. The sequence goes on from PNEQ01075449.1 coordinate 21,380, forward strand.
TAATCATATGGAAACCGTTTTTGTACCTAATATTTAACCTGCCGATGCTGCACACACTGCCCGCATTTACAGAGAAATCAGACCTCGCCTTCAGCAACCAATAAATGACGCACCTGAACTAACTCATGTCGCGGAAATCAAGAAAATAATTAATAGCATGCAGCCACGCAAAGCACTAGGGTTCGACTCCCTGCAGGCCATAGTCCTTAAACAGTTCCCTCTAAGCACAATTGAAGCACTAGTAAAATGCATAAATGCAAGTCTGACACTTTCACACTTCCCTACACCCTGGAAAAGTGCCAATGTAATTGTTTTCCCCAAGCCTGGCAAAGATCACACTTCGCCACAAAATTACCTTTCCACAGAGTTTTCCACGCTGGATTAATATACAAATTGTACCAAAATAAATTCCCTGACTGTTATATTAAACTATTAAACACCTACCTAGAAGGCCGCACCTTTGCCGTAACAATTGAAGGAGCGACTTCTCAACATAAAGTTATTAGGGCCGGGGTTCCCCAGGGCAGCATATTAGGTCCCACACTTTATAATCCCGAAAGCCCCTCAATGGCATATGAACCTCGGAATATATGCCGATGATACAGTAATCTACACGAGATCTGCAGGCGCGAAAAAAAGCCACTCGCCGCGCACAAGAGCAATTGTATCAACTTGAAAATTATTTCTGCTTATGGCGCATTAAAATTATTGTAAAGACAAATGCGAAGCAGTTGTCTTTACACGATGGCACATTCCTCCAGACCTCCCGCGGCTTAAACTATTTCAGGAAGAAATTCCATTTAAATCTGAAGTTAAATACTTAGGAGCTATTCTAGATAAAGGTCTGGTGTGGCGAAAACATGTGGAAAACAAGAGAAATCTAGCATACGGCCGCATGGCAGCTCTCTACACTATGATAAACAAAACCTTGTGCCTTAAGCTTAAAAACGGAGTTATCATATATACAGCAATGATCCGCCTTATCATAACTTATGCAGCCCCAGCCTGGGCTTATTGCCCGAAAACATACTCGTTCTCTGCAAGTAGTTCAAAATAAATGCCTAAGAATGGCAGTGGATGCGGCTCGCTATGTCCCGGTAAAATACCTGCATGCAGAATTAAAACAACAAATGCTGACTGAAGTAATCCGCGAAATAACTGAAAAATTCTACAACTCCAGCCGCGAAAATGTAAACCCAATTATTGCTGCCCTCGGAGACTATGACCCTGAGGAAAGCCAGCACTACAAGCGGCCAAAATCATTACTGGCACACAGACCCCCATAACAAACTTGCATGGAAAACACTGTCCGCGACTCGAACTAGTGTCTGTGCAGTAACTAGTTATAAGATGATTTAGTGAATCACACTGCCTTAAGTCTTAGAAATAAGTGAATTAAAAAAACCAAACATAAACCAAACAAAAAACAAAAGCAAAAAACACTCTAGCAATAAGATATATTAATAAAGCTAAGCTCTTTGTACTTATTAATCTATGTATTTTATTTATGTTTCAGGTATTTACTATGGGCGAACTAGTTTTTTCGCTAGTACTGCCCAAATATCGCCAGGGATGCTCCGGCCCTATTGGCGACCCACAGCTCGCTGAGCTTTCACTCTGATTGACCGGGCCTGCCTGTCAATCCCATTTCATGTCGTAAGCCATCTCATTTGCAACTTCTCATGCATGTTTTTCTTAAATTTAATTCCTCTATTCCAGAGCCCTATCATTACTAACAAGCAGTAATTCCCTGTGCGTGTGTGTCGCACAGCTTTTCCCAGTACCCTAATCTATAGTACTGGTTTTTCTGTGCCTTTCCCATCTATACTCTTGCTCACTTCGGGGTGTGAATATGGCCTCAATTGCGGCCATATCCTCTAGACAACCCTTCTCTGCCGCGATGCATGTTTCCTCTTCTCCAACTAACAGCCAACCAAGTGTATGAGGCCTAGCCTTGAGACACAGTCAATCCCTACCTCCTTCGTTCTTAGCGACTAATGCATGCCGGAGTACCCACAGATAGAGATGGGGTACACGCTGATGTGGAGGGATATGGGGGCTCGTCAGACAAAAAAAACAGACACCACTCTCACTCAGTTGTTGTTTGTTTGTCGTCAGAGGCAGATGTGCTAGCAAGAGCAGCAGCAGCAGCAGCAGCAGCAGCAAGCAGCGGAACCGACTCGCACCCTCTGGCTACCTTAGTGGTCAACCACGAGTGGTGTGGGGCGGTAGGTAAGCAGTGGACTGTGACAGATGACAAAATACCCTCAACGAGGTACGATAAATTCAGACTCTGACGACTCAATTATAGATGCAGAAAACTTTGGGATACTCACGACCAACATGTGTACACCTGGCCAGGGCGACATGGTAAACAACATGCACGACACTGTACCACACAGTAGGTCACATGAGGGTGAGAGCCGAGGGCAGGACGACTGCAGGTGACGTCATTAGCTCGGCCCGCGTGCCTCCGCCTGATAGCGAGGCATGTGACGACACCTTAGCTGCGGGAAACGGCGGTCCAGCCGACGCGAACCGCAGCAGGGCTGACAGCGAGTGCTCTCAGCACACAAACACCTTCGAATCCCAGTACTCGGATACCACTCTCCAGGGCCTTCAAGAAGGACTGTTTAGGACGTCCGGGAAGAAACACACAATTAAATGGCCAAAATTTGAGCTTGGCGCAACAGAGAAGAAGTTGCTATTGAAGAACCTGTTCCGTTTTTCTGAGGAACCAGCCGAGTGAGTGCGGGAAGAACCCGACTCAAACTCACAAACAAAAATACACACAGCACGAAATCGGCCTGTGCCGATATTCATTCCTGGCAGCAGCATATTGAAACGTGTAGCAAATATGATATCAGCAAATGGATATGAGTTCCGCAATGCCTACACAACATGGAGGGAGCTGATATTGACAACCACAAACATGGAAGACTTCGAGAGGACCCGCAAACGCCTCTCACAACACAGTGTACAATACTACACTCACGCCCACGCCGATGATAAGCATCAGTGGTTTGTCATCAAGAATCTGCTGACTTAGGTGGTAGATATTGAAACACTCCGAGGGGATATCACCCGCGCTGGTTTCAAAATTATCGACCTCCGCAACTTTACTCGGCGCTCACAACAAGCAACCTTGAGGAACCACAATACAAGTCCACTGGCACTTGGTCAATGACTCAACAACAACAACCAGGGAAAGATTTTCTCAAGGTTAAAGCTCTGTACTATACAGAGGTACACATAGAGCCCTACAAACTGCGACAAGAAGATGTCCCGCACTGACGTACCTATGGCAAGTGGGGACACACACAAAAACACTGTCACCTTACGATGTTCCTTTTTGATGTTACTTTATCTGTTTGTTGGTAACGTTTTATCTGGCCGTTGTTTTCTACCCGTTTGATTATTATTGCGATTTTAGGTTAATAAAAACAAGGTCTTATCACTTTCTATAAGCCGATGATGCACTGAGTTACTGACTCCCGCGGGCGTGGCTAATAATCGTACAGACCCGTCAATCTACCGCGGCCGATACACTAAGTTGTAGTTGAGTTAGTGGCACCCCGCCATCTGCCATCGACGCGGATTAAGTGGTCGTGTCGGCGATCTGCTGCCCCGACCTAGTGACCATACCTGAAATCTCGCTTATCCACCGCATTTAACGTCGCGCCACCGAACAACTTCACTCGCCCCGTAGTTGTTAATCAGTTGATCGGGTCGTCTGTCAGCGGTCTTCCGCCCTGACCTTCGACACCCGAACCCCCAAGGACTCCCCCGACTCGCGACCACGCGAGCACTCTTCGCGACCTCCTTCGCCGGAGGTCGGTTAAGGATCTTTCTCTTCTCTCCACACTGTCCGAAAACCCGCCACCGGTCCCGGTGTTGGTAATCCGGCCAATGGGAAGAGAGCATTCAGAAACAGCCCCGCCTACCGAAGCCAGTTCTGTAGTACACCATCGCCACATTTCTTTAATTCAATTTGCATATTTTGTTTGAAAACCTGGACAATTTGCATTTATTTACTTAACTTATATGACTTATTTAAATTAACCAGTTTCTCTAGCCAAAAGTCTAATTCATATGTTTTTCATTGTCTCTAAGCCTCTTTGCTATAATATGCTGTATACCCCTCCCCCTACTGGCCAGAGTGGTCCAGCGGAGAAGTGTGGGAAGAGTAATGGGCACGACGGCGCCAACGCTCCTGCGACACCACCTGCTATGCTGGTCCGAGGAAATGGCCCAGATTCTCACATCTTTCTCTTATTTAATCTCAACTCAATAAAATCCTTGTAGCATATTTTGCATTGCAGATTCGGTATCGTGACGCGATACCGAATCGAATGAATGGTCACATGACCAGACAATTCCAATTTCGCAGATTACCTTAAATAAGTACATATTTTACTTAATACCTTCCTACACCAATGCCTGCACGTTACAACCTGACACCTCACTGTATCAACTGTGCAGGCCCGCACAGATTTCATCGGTGCACTATGGACGGTGACACCGAGCCCCTGAATTGCCTGAACTGCGGGGATGAGGGTCACCACGCTGGGGACAAGAGCTGCAAGAAATACCAGACAATCGTTGAGAGCCGAAAAAAAAACAAACACAGACCCGCAGCCTGCAGTCACCACTACAACACACTACACCACCACAGACAAACTCCATCGAAAAGTTCCCAGAACTGCCAAGGGCACCACGCACTGACACATCACGAGGGCCCATGGTTCAGCTCCGGACCGTACCCCTGAGGCAGCAGAGGCAGGCAGAAGCTAACGGTGGTCAGGCTGCAAGCAATCAGGCCGCGGGCGGCAGATGCGAGCCAAAGCAACCGGCGGTGGGCTCGGCTTCGGGACCTGAGCCTTGGGTGACGAGGCTGGACGTCAACAGCATGACTGCACTGCACAGCAACAGACGTCCGTCCTTACTAGAAACACCTTCGCAGTCCCAAACAACTACGTGGTTCGACGCACACATACTAAGCGACATCCGCGAATTTGTTGAAATACTTCGTGACGTACAATTCCACCAACTCATACACCTCTTCAGGCGGTATTTCGATCCCATCAGGAGGGCCACAAGCACCTTTGAAAATAAAGTACTCTTTATGCAGACACTCGTGGAATTTTCTCCCCCCCCCCCACAATAATGGCGCAAACAACAGACGCCGCACTAACACTATCCATAATAAATTGGAATGCCTGCGGGGTTAAAAATCACCTATACCAATTAGAACAAGTACTAAATATATACAGGATTGACATTGCCTTCATCACTGAAACCTTTCTGAAACAAAAAACCAGATTAACAATACTTGGCTACACTATTTACCGAACAGACCGCAATAGACACGGAGGAGGCACGGCCATTTTAATTAAGGATAATATACAACACCACCCAATAAATATAACTAATGTACAATATGGTGAATCCACAGCAATTAAATTAAAAAACAGAAACACGCACAGCCATATGGCCGCGGTTTACGGGAAACCAAACTCGCAACTAACAGAACACGACCTTAACAAAGTAATCGGTGAAGAACATCACTTTTTAATTGCAAGAGACTTAAACAGTAAAAATACGGAATGGAATTGTAGAACAACAAACAGACGCGGTAGAATTCTTAGTGAACATGCTAACAGAAATAACGATACTATCTTCTTACCAGAAACCCCTACACATTACCCAACAAACGGCGGACAGCCAGACATTTTACATTGCCTTAGCGAACTTCCCAAACGCGAGAATCGAGTCAGAGACATTAGATGAATTAGATTCAGACCATTTTCTGGTTTTAATTAAAGTTACTTTAAATACACACAGAAACAATAATCCGTTCCAACCTAAAAGCCGTCAAACAATCTGGAAAAATTTTAGGTCAGACTTAACACAAAAACTTACAGAAATACCAGTAATAAATGACAGTGAAGACCTAAATTTCGAAGTTAAATTACTAACAGACACGCTAACTGAAACTGTATCACAGAACACAGAATTTCTCAATAAACGTCAATACACAAGACAAAATTTCCCGGAAATCGATTTTTTAATTGTACAAAAGCGACAAACACGAAACAGATACCAGAGAACTAGAGACCCGCGGGCTAAAAACGAACATAATCAACTTAAGAAGAGACAGGTGAAATAGCAATCAGAAAACATTAATATAAACAAATGGAGCAACGCCACTTTAGAAGCGACGCAAAACCCCAGAGAGATGTGGCGGTTAACTAAAACACTTCGAGGGTAAAATAAAAAACTTTCAACCCCCGCGATAGAAACACAACAGGGAATAGTTTACACTGGTGAGGAAAAAGCAAACGCGATTGCCGACATTCTAGTAACTCAATTCTCACCAAACGCGGAAATTTTGAACAGAAATTTTACCGAACAATTGACAAATAATATAACAATTTCATACAACTACAAGAACGGACACAAGTTGAACCAATCACCCTTGTCGAAATCATGAAAGTAAATCAAAACAAGACCAAACAACAAATCGGGCGGATCGGACAATATAAAATCCGAAACATTCAAAAAACTTCCACTCAACGTTATAGAATATCTTCTAAACATAAACAACGTTATACTAAAACTTAAACGATTCCCGAACCAATGGAAACTCGCGAAAATAATAACTATACTTAAACCTGGTAAAAACGCGGCAAATCCAGCAAACAGACGACCAATCAGTCTACTCCCAAGCATGAGCAAAATATTTGAGAAAATACTATTATACAGACTACAAGACCACGCACAAGCTAATAATCTAATACCAAATAATCAATACGGCTTCAGGGCAGAACACAGCACAATTCACCCACTAATAAAAATAATCGAAGGTGCTACAGACAGTTTTAACGATAATTATCTTATACAGTTATAACATTCCTAGACGCAGAAAAAGCTTTAGATAAAGTGTGGCTACCAGGACTTATTCAAAAATTAATTAACACAAATTTCCCTATTAAATATATACATTTACTAGGTCATTATCTAAATGACCGCAAATTCTACGTAAGTTTAGACGGCGCAAAATCCTCAATTAGAACACTAACTGCAGGAGTACCACAAGGCTCAGCTCTTTCCCCTTTTCTGTATAATATTTATACACGGCCGACATTCCACAAACAGAAACTAATATTCAAATGTATGCCGACGACACAGCAATCATTAAACAACACGCAAACTTAAGATATGCCTTAATAGCGATGCAAAGACAACTAACAACCCTATAACAGTGGTACACCAAATGGCGAATTAAAATAAACCCGGCCAAATCTAACACATTAATTATCTCTAAAAACGCACACAACCAAACACGCAATTAAAGCTTTTTAACAAAAACATCCCCTACACAAAAACGGCTAAATACCTAGGTATAACACTAGACCGAACTTTAACCTGGGGCCCACACATTACAAATATCTGCGGGGCAGCGATAGGTAAGTTAAGAGAATTATACCCACTATTTAAAGCACTCAACTTCCCGAGAAACAAAAAATTACTTCTATATAAACAAGTAATCTTCCCGGCGCTGCTATATGGATGTGAAGTGTGGGGCCACGCCTCCAACAGTAATTTATTAAAAGTTCAAAGAATACAAAACAAATATCTTATAGTAATTTCAGACCAAGACAGATACACATCCAATGAAACTATACATCGGTTGCTCAGAACTACATACATCGCGGAAGTCATCCAGGGAAAGAATAATAACTTCTACAACACTTTAATGCATCATGATAATCCAAATATTAATATTGTAGGAAATTATAACCCCGCAGAGCACAGATAATACAAAAAACCAATGATCTTATTACACCAGTCACGAAAGCCAGTAGAGCGAGGGCCTGGCCGGCCGATCGGGGCGCAGCTGCTGGGCGCTGATTGGCCGGCCGGTCAGGGCGCGAGGGCTGCTAAAGAAAACTGTTCAACCCAGTAGCGCAGTGCACATTCAAGCCACACACCGCACCGTCTACACGTAACGTCATACAACACAGACACGACACAAACACATGAGGAGCTCTGTCAAGGGCTGGCTGTGTAGGGACGTGAGTAAGGGGTCGGCTCCAGCCTCGCTCGCGAACCAGGCCAAGGGCATGCACACCAGTCCATGGCAGGGAGGAGAGGGGCACTGTTCATACACGTAGTTTTTATAATATTTATAAAACCAATAAAAAAGAACAAAAGTACAAACAAAGTAAAAAAATAAATAATTAATTAAAATTAAAGAATTACAAAATGAAAAAAAAAAAAAAACACTTATGTTACACGACACACCACTGTCTAGATAGTAATTAGATATAGTTTGCTTAATCTTAGAAGTAGGCCTACTATTTGTGATATAATATAACTTGTTCCTTTCCAACAGGAAGTTTTTTTCCCTTTCTTTTTTATTGACTGAGCTTCTCAAGCTACTCACTTACCTAGTAGTTAATTTGATCTGTGAAGAAATATGTTAAAGAAAAAATAATTATTGAAATAAAATTTAAAAAATGTATTATTGCGACATTGTGTGTATTAAAGGAACATGTTAACGACACATTGACCTGATAGTTCTCTGTTTCAGGTCGAGACGATGTACATCTCACAGTTCAGCGCTCAATAACAAATATTAAGTGTTTTCTCTCCTCTTGTCACAAACGAATACAAGATGAAATAACCACGAGAGTGTCAGGCCTGATCCTCAGTTAGCAGGCTGGGATTTATTGGAGCGGTTCTCAAGGTGTAGGGACTCACGCACTACTACTCCACGAGTTTAACTAGCCACTTGCTAACAACACTCACCTCACTATACAGACATCACGACACTACATCACTCTTGCCTAGCTGGAGGGGAGCTGAACTCCCACGCCGTTTACACAAACACGTAATTCTATTAATGGCAACAATCTCCCTCCACAGCCTTAAATACGGGTCCGGAGCCCATCTAAAATACTTGCACGCGCCCCGCTGCAGTTCAAGAAACTAGACTGTCGGGGTGCATTTGATTTTACAAACACACAGTGAGTTATGGAAGCTTCAGCTTTCGGTCTCGCGACAGCACGACCTCAGGTGGCTCATGAGGAAACGGCGACGGCCCAAGACACCAATATGGAAGTCACCTCAGCGCAGAGCGCACCTGCTGTCTCCCCTACAATGTTCAAGTCAATTGAACAACAGTTCGCTAAGTCCCCTAAAGTGCAGCAAGATCCCCAACTGGGACAGCTGTGCACACAGCAGTTCCAACTGCTGGCGATCTGGCTGGATCCGAGCAGCGCCCTAGAGGACAAGTGTAAGGCCACGATGGGCTTTGCCTTGTCGGCCAGGAAAATGGGCCAGACCAATGCCACCCCCTAGGCACGATAACAAACAGGCCCCCTTCCATCCTTCTGGAATACAGCAGGCATCCTGATAAAGAAGCAGGAGCTGACAGATTACTTAACTCGCCTCCAGGTACAAATCGCTGCAAAAGAAAAACATATTTACGCCCACAACACTCTTTCTCTGTCCGAGGTTACTCTTGCTTTAGGAGGGACCGAGAAAACAATGCAGGAGGCGGTGTTTTAATTTGAACTAAAAACACAATTAACTGACGTGCAGCAAAACACCCTCAACTAAATACTCTTGAAACCGTGGGCATTAATTTAAAGCTTGGCGGCCATAGCAATTATCCTTTTACTAAGTTTACTGTCCACCTGGCCGCACACTTACGTGCGTGGATTTAGATGAGTTTATAAACATGTCCCCCATTCTATTGGCTGTCGGCGACCTGAATGAAAAACACCACACCTGGGGCTTCGGGATGCGGACAGCCAATGGAACTACTTTATTTAACCACCAAAACAGGCACAATTATTTTATTCATGCACCTGAAGAACCAACCTTCGAGCCTACACAAATGAACCACTAACCCGATATTTTAGATTTTGCACTATATAATGGCCTTAATATGACCTTTACACTAGAATTAATACACGAATTGGCCTCGGACCATTACCCTGTCTACTTAAATTTCGATCAACTGGAAACAGACGAAAGGCTAATCAGAAAAATTAATGACTACAAACATGCGAACTGGAAGCATTTCAAGTGTACCTGGACGAGGAAATTAACCTGCCAGATCCAGTCAGCACCCCCGACTAATTAGACTCTGCGAAAGAGCACATCACATAGCTAGTTAAAACAGGAATTAGCCAGTACATCACAGAAGAAAAACCCAAAGACCCACAGTGATTCGCTGCTCGACAATATTAGCAGCTAATCACACAGAATAATCGCCTGTGCAGGCGCTACTCGCGAGGTAGAACTGGGCAACTCAGAACGCAAATAAATGCACTTAGAGAGCAAATTAACTTAGAAACTACCCACTGGCAAACAGACCAGTGGAATAATAAATTATCCCGTCTCACTACTAAAGACAACAGTCTGTGGCACATAACTAAGGCGCTTACAAAAAAGCTCAACCTAATCCCGCCTCTTCAAGGCGCAGCAGGCACTGCCTACACGCCCCAGAAAAAAGCTGAGGCTGTAGTAAATCATTTAGAGACGGTTTTTATACCGAATGCCCAACCCTACGACCCAGCACATGTGGCTCGCATATATAGGGATTTCCGAGTGCGACTTCGCCAGCCTTCAGCTGACGAACCAGAATTTACGCATGCCGACGAAGTAAAAAGAATAATTACACGTATGAAGCCCAGCAAAGCTCCTGGGTTCGATACACTGCAAGGTATAGTACTGAAGCAGCTACCAGCGTCTATGCTAGACACACTGGCTAGGTGCATACATGAAAGCATGACACTTGCGCACTTCCCCACGCCCTGGAAACGTGCAAATGTAATTGTTTTTCCTAAGCCTAGCAAGGATCAGACCTTGCCACAAAATAACCGCCCCACAAGCTTATTAAGTACGCTCTCAAAAGTGCATGAATGTGTTCTGCTGCGCCGCCTCGATATCCACATTAAAAACGCGAATATTTTTCCTAATGCGCAACTTGGCTTTAGAAAATAACACTCCACAGTTCATCAGTTAGTTAGACTAACTGAACACATAACTACGGCATTTAACTGGCGTCAATATTCAGTAGCAGTATTTCTCGGTGTAGAGAAAGCATTTGACAGGGTGTTTCATGTTGGACTATTTTATAAAATATATTAAAAACATTTCCCCGACTGTTATGTTAAACTCATTGCCTCCTACTTAGATAGGCGCTCTTTCGGTGTAACTATTGATGGAGCGACCTCAGAATTTAAAATAATTAGGGCAGGAGTTCCCCAAGGCAACATATTAGGCCCAATACTTCATAATTTATAAACCAGTGACATTTGCGGCCCCCCAATTGGAACATGAACCTAGGTGTATATGCTGACGATACAGTTATATACATGCGATCCAGAAGTGCCGAGATCGCAACCCGGCGCGCCCAGGAAATGCTCACTGAGCTAGAGAATTATTTCCGCCTGTGGCGAATCAAAATTAATGTAAGCAAATGCGAGGCAGTGGTGTATACACGCCGTCGCATCCCTGCCAATCTCCCCCGCCTCTTACTTTTTAATGAGGAAATTCCTTATAAAACAGACGTTAAATATTTAGTAGCTATATTGGATAACAGTCTGACATGGCGACTTCATGTAGAGAACAAGAGAAACCTTGCCTATGCTCGCATGTCGGCATTTATCCAATGACAAATCGTAACTACAGACTTAACCTGAAAAACGAACTTTTAATTTATAATACAATTATCCACCCCATTTTAACCTACGCAGCTCCTGCGTGGGCTTACTGCGCGAAATCGCACACTCGCACTTTGCAAGTGTTGCAAAATAAATGTCTCAGAATTGCAGCAGTTGCACCTAGGTATACACCTATAACTAAGATACTTGCATGCAGAGCTTAAACAAGAACTGCTGCAAGATGTTTTATTTTGCAAGCTGGCAGAGAAATTTTATGCTACTAGCCATAATAATCAAAATCCTTTACTGCCAGCCTTGGGGATTATGATCCAGAAGAATATCAGCGTTATAAGCGACCAAAATCGCTTCTATCGCACAGGCCTCCTTAGCTTCAATAGGTCCGAAACCCGCGAGCGCTGTGATTGGCCGGAGCCCCGGCCACTCGCAGGCTCCTGCCTCGCGACTTTCTCGCGGTTTCCTAAGAAAGAAAGAAAGACATTTTATTTAACAAATAAAATATTTTACATAGTTACATTTTGGCCTAGGATCAGACAGACTTGCTGGCAAAAGATGCTCCTAGGTACGAAACTACAATATTATTTACATAAAATAAAATGTGCACCTACACAATCCTGGTTACATCAGTACTGGTATACCATTGAAAGTACATTCAAATGTTGTCATTACAGGAAAATGTCAAAATTTTAGAAACATGAGACAGTATTTACAATTACATATGTTGAAGAGACTCAGCAATTGATAGAATATCAAACCAATAGTAATATTTTACAAATGGAAATGGAGACGTGAAGCATTCACAGACATAACTTACATTTACAAGAATATTACTTTAAAGACATAAATATTTGATTTATTATTATTTTATTAAATGTTGGCAAAGGGACTATTATCTGATTTAATACATTTTCTAAGGGCCACTTTGAAATGTCTTTCATTTAGATTTCACATTTATTTTGGCAACTTATTCCACAGCTTGGTGCCATTCAATCTAAGGCTCAGAACCATGCTATGTTTAGTATTTGCGTGTGTTACAAATTTATTAAAGTTATTCTTGCATCATGTATTTAAGTTACTATTTACATTACGAAACCCATAAAATTCTGCTAATTTTCGATTGTTCATGGTTTTATGCATCGTCTCGACGACTTTCTGATACATTAATTGTTTTTTATTGAGTATGTCAAGTACTTGAAAGAGTGTTTTCATGTGTGCCCGAAATTCTGAGAATGTAATAACTCTCACAATTCTCTTTTAAGTTAAGGTTGAGCTGATTAATAAATGTATCATACGTAAGACCCCAAATTTCAATGCCATAAAGTAAGCATTGATATACAAGTGCATTATGTATGTATTTTAGCAAGTGTAATTGTAAGAAATATCTGATTTTTGAAAGAATTCCACAGTATCTTGCAGTTGTGCTACAAATCTGTCTAATGTGATTTTTCCGTTTGAGATTGTCGTTAAATTGTAGTCCAAAGTACTTTACTGAATGTGTTTTCTCTATTTTGTTCCCTTTAATGTATAAATAATGCTTGATGACTATATTTGAATTATTTTTAATTTCCAATTTTATGTATTTAGTCTTTTAAACAATTATTATTAATTTGTTTATTCTAAACCATATTTAAAAATTGCCAATATCAATATTTACTTTTTTTTAAAGTGAATCTACATTTTGGTTTGTGTGTATAATAGCAGCATCGTAAGTATACATTAAAACTTGCTCGTGGTCCGGAACATTAAATACACTGTCCCGCGACTCGCCCTAGCGCCTGCGTAGCTAATAGTTATTAATTAGCTGATAATTTAGTTAATTTTAAGCTCCGAAAGAAATATGTAAGCTATTTTTATCCAGGCATTAGTTATACGTTCCCCACACACACCCTTGAAGAGGCCTTGTAAGTATGGCCCGTTGTCGGAGTTCTCGGCCAGTGTTGATGAGGGACGACATCACCGCCTGTCATGCTGCTTAGCTCGTCTGGAAGCCTTCAGTCACAGCACCGGCGAGAGTATGCTCGGCAGGAGCCGCACAAATACACAAAACAATAACAAATCACACTTACAAGGGAAACCTGGGGCAACACGTAAATTTTTCACTTAATTAAGAGTTTCTCCGCGATAACAACACTGCGAAGCATTATGTATTTCACAGCAAATGGTATAACATACGCTGGACAGCCCCAGGCTCAGTGGCGGCGCCGCTGTTGAAATTACATTGCAATAGTTAATTTAGCTAATTAGTAAAATATGCACCTACAACTTTACACTTTTAGTTATAGTAATTGCTAGCTGTATGCTGGCTGCAGTGTTTTCTGTAGGTCCGGAATGGCCTAAGCCTGTGATTGGCCGGAGCTGTGATTGGCTGGCAGGGCCACTAACAGCCAATCAGAGGGCAGCTGCTGGCACAGATCTTTCTGTGCTCAGCACGAGTCCCGAAAACATGTTATTTTAGCCATTTATTTATTTTAATCATATACTAGTTCATCGTGCTTATACCTGTACGCTAGTTAAGTGTATTAATAAGTATATTTTTAAGTATGTTTCAGGTATCTACTGGGGATACGGGAGGACGAGGCGCCTTTATAACATCGCCCTCCATCAGGGCATTGTGCTTACCCACAGTGCCCTGGTTAAAACCAGCATCCTCCCTTAAATGAAACCAAAAGAAAATAAAGAAATTAAATACAGTCCCCGCTCTCTGCCCCTTTCTTACTTCATAACTCTACTAATAACCTGGACCTTCCCTCTTTTCTAGTGCCATTTTTATTTTTAATGCATGTAACTGCTGAGAGCTTACACTCCTATTCTGTCGAGAGGGTTTTTACGGTACTATGCCGGTTTTTCTTAGATAATAGCTTAGCTATAGGTACACTTAGGGAGGTAGCCATGGTCCCGATTGCGGCCATGTCTGCCCAATCCCTCTCTGCCGCGATGCATGCCTCCTCTGCATGAAACTTCCCCCTTGTAGGCGTATGGGGCTCAGCCCTGAGACACACTTAGTCCCGGGCCTTCACTATAACACAGTAGATTATTGTAGCTTAGGAAAAAAAAATCAGTTAGACAGTCGTCAAGGAATCGGCCTTCGGGCCTGGTCAGCCTGGCACTTCCCATCCCTACCTCATAATGGGTTCCTGCCTGGTAAAGAAGCCGCAGCCTGCTCTCCCAACCATTTACCTAATAGAGCCTAAGCCCGATCCCATCTTCACCTCAAACCCTCACTCTAGTCTGGACGACTTGGTGAGTTACCCCAACCTGTGTATTCACGTTTGAGTTGAGACCTACCCTTCTTAGCATGTCAATCTAACCTATGTGCTCTTCAAGCCACTATGCCTAGTACATAGTAATAAAGTGTTATCAGGCACTTCCCAGTCTTGTAAACTCTATTGAAAGTTATGGAATGTAATAAACTTTCCCCGGGATCAGAGAGATCGCCGTATAATGACCAGTAATCCAGTATTTGTTGTTAGCGGAATATCACCGATCGCCGCAGCACCCTAATGTAAAGAGACTATTGAATATTGTAACCTCTCGGGATCAAAGAGATGATCCCCACACACGTTCTCGGACACAAGCAAGCCTAATTCTTGTCTAGTATCTAAACGGCCCGGAGTGCCATGTAAAATTGTATTAATCAGAGTATGCCCTGTGGTAATTATTGTTGTTTTTGTCTGTGTGTCACATCTTTATTTCGTTCCCTTGTGTTCGTATCTCATATTGAGACTCCAGTGTACTAATGTATGTCATCAGATTGTGATTGACTCAAACCCTGATTGTAAACCTTGTACCAAGGAAAGTGTTACATTCATCATGCTGTGACAAGTACTGTAACTTGTGTTCATGAACATAAATGCCCTATGAAACTGAATCCTTTCTCCTTACATGAGATCACCTTGTGTACCAACCTCCTAATATCCAATAAAGCGAGTGATATCTGCATTACTCTCTACTTATATAAATATGATGCCCTGTGCTAGCGAGTTATAAAGTTTTTCCTTGCTGGCTCATCCAGTTGTCACTCGCTGGATCTAGGAAAGCTCTATTACAAACCACTCTAGACCCGCACCAATCTCTCATGCTCCCTGCCCTAAAGAACTTTTAGAAATATGCACTTGCAACCCAGAACTCCTAGTGCAGCGGTGTACAAAGCATGCCACACACGTCAATCTAACTTCTTGCTTGTCAATACGTATATTACCACCAACAACTTGTGGTGCATGTGGAGTTAATTGTGGAGCATGTGGAGCTAATTGTGGGGCATGTGGAGCTAATTGTGGGGCATGTGGAGCTAATTGTGGAGCATATGGAGCTAATTGTGGAGTGTGTAGAGCTAATTGTGGAGCATGTGGAGCCAATTGTGGAGCACATGGAGTTAACTGGGGAGGATGTGGAGCTAATTGTGGAGGATGTGAAGCTAATTGTGAAGCATGTGGAGAGTGCAATAATGTGTGTGGAGCATTAATAGAAAATAGTGGTTGAGGTTCTTGTTGTAGATGTGGTTGTAGAGATCTAATACCACAAAACTTAGAATGTCTCTTCAAGTAAATTGATGTTGGCAAACTTCGCACTGAAATTTCGCTCTTGAAATTTTCACCTTACATGAAGCATCGTCATGATGTAAAACATTACGCATGACTGAATATACATGACCACAGAAGTGACAGTGGAGACGCATCATTAACAACCACACTGTTCACAGGCTAGAATGATACTGAATAAAACACATAAAACAGGTACCTAAGTATTTTTAACTCAGTGTATCGTGATGCCTCGTAGGAGTAAGGTCAACCATGGTCGTAGTCTTGTGAACACGCTTATAAATAACCTTCCATTCGAAGCACATATCCCAGAATACTGATATTGCGGACCTGGAACAAAGCTTGCTAAACGATTGGCCCGTGGTGTGATGTTGGAGTCAACTAATTGGACGAGGCATGTAAGTAACACGATAAAGTCTACTCTACAAGCAACAGGCTTCAAAGATCGTCACGCTGCAGATGCAGTTCTTCAAGGAAAAGCAAGGAAGACTGCAAAATCATTCGGATCAAAGTTTGGTGAGCGAGTAGCTACCTATGGTGTATCCAAGATCATGAAGACTAAAGTCAAGTGTGGAATGGGCATGCAGTTCAACCAGAAGAAAAGTAAGAGGAAGACACGAAGAAAAGTGACATAGAAACAAGGAGCTTCCTTACCGTTTCTCCTACCATGCTTGGCAGTCCTAGGAGGTCTGATTGGTGGAGTTAGTGGCATAACACGTGCAGTTAACACGTCGAAAAACCAAGGTAAGCAGTTGCAAGGGCTGCAACGACGCAATAAACAAAGGAAGTGCACTTGGATCAAAACATGACAAAGGACTCTACCTAAGACCATAAAACCATACACTACATGTGGTGGCAGTCGAAAAAAAAAGAACATATCGAAGGAAAGGAAAGAAGTGATCTTGAACAAGTTACCCAAGCGGCCACTTACAAGTCTAGATTTGAAAAACGTTTGCTAAAAGTTTTAAATAACCGTATTTCAGATGAGTTTATATGCGTGATGACGAAGTGGACCAGACGAGAGTTGTGGGTATTACAGCAACCATGAAGAACTATCTGTCTCTTACACGTAACCGGCTACCCGCGGTAACCGACAATTCAAAACAAGAGTTGCTTCTACTTTTAGCCAACACGCAGGCTAATGCTTTGCTGGACACTACAGAAAATCCAGAAGTAGTACGAAAATGCCGATTCGTGCGCACCCCTTATTAATGGTCCACCCCCACCATTAAATTATTTTTCAGTTAATGGTTCACCCTCACCATTGATTTCCTCCCCTTTACCCGTCTTACTTAGTGGTCCACCCTCACCATTAATTTATTCTCATCCACCCTTTCTGTTAATGGTCCACCCTCACCATTAACTAACAACCAAGTTAATGGTCCAACCCCACTATTAACTTTTTTTTCAATTAATGGTCCACCCTCACCATTAACTTATTTTTCAATTAATGGTCCACCCCCACCATTAACTCAAATACGACCCCTATTCCTTTCAGTTAATGGTCCACCCCCAACATTAACTAACAGATTGAATTAGTGGTCACCATTAACCATTAACTAAAATCCATCCCTACCACAAAACTATAACCTAAATTTGTTTCAAAAATATATAAAATGAGGTTACCACTAGCAAAAAGTTTTTAGGGCCCACATTCACCATTAATTTATTTTTCTTTAACATTTGAATTAATGGTTCATACTCAACTATAATCGAATTATAGTTTAATGGTCCACCTCCACAATACAAGTAGCCTATAATTTCCTCCGCCATCATTAATGTTAATGGGATAGAATAACCATAACATTTTGGTATCCATCTATTTGAAATATGGTTCAAATCCACCCACGCCAACAACAAAAAATAATACCTGCAGAATGTTTTCATTAATTAATTAATGAAAAAATAGTATTAAATATTGTATAGATTAAATTATTTAAATTAATTAAACTAAACATGGATCAGTTGCTAAACGAACTAAACAACAACCAAACTATTTAAGAAACTTTCCCATCTGACTATAAGGCAGCCATACCCCATAAACCATGCAGAGATAACAGAAACATGGTATGGTCGTAAAGTAATACTTACTTCAGGAGATTTTAAGGTAACATTACCAGAGAGATACGTTCTGATATTCAATGAAAAAGTTTTAAGTGATGTTAACTGCTGAGATATTAGCTTTGTGTATGAAGGAATGATAGACTGTGGTGGCAAGCATACACACTCAATTCGGTTCGTTAAACAATAACAATGTTATTACAGAGTTTTAATGATTATACACCAATCTTTAAAATTCATTCATCACTCTGACTGCAACACACCAATATTAACAGTTTTCACAAATATTTCCAAATACGATTTAGTAAAGTAGGTGAAACATCGAAACCGTTATCTAAATTTTTAAAAGAAATATTATCCATCTTTAATTAATTTATTAATTACAAGTAATAAACTACAAAAAGTTTACGAGCAACTTAGTGCCGCACCAGGGAACCTTTTTTGTTTACATTTACGGACAACTTAATGTCTCCCCAGGAACCTTATATTAATATGGTTAGAGTACTGCAAAACTGCTTTGCAGAAAACCCACACCTCGCCAGCCGTATTTTTTTTTCAAGGGACGAGGTGTGGGTTTTTTTTGCTAGTACCTCCTATCAGGTGACGTGGCGCCTACGCCACCCGAGATTACCCAGCTGTACATCTATCACAATACCTACTGAGTACAGTAGAGAGTATCTTTGCTGGGCTTTAAGAAGTACACATTTGCATCTGCTACTCCTGCATTT
This sequence comes from Medauroidea extradentata, assembly GCA_003012365.1. Lineage (NCBI taxonomy): Eukaryota > Metazoa > Arthropoda > Insecta > Phasmatodea > Phasmatidae > Medauroidea > Medauroidea extradentata. Next base: position 40,406 of record PNEQ01075449.1, read on the forward strand.
ACAAGAGTACGAGCACTTATTTTTAGCTCGAATTTAGAACGGCTAGTTTGATAAACCAAGAGATTGAATTTGGGCGCCTCACATTCGCACTGAAAATGTATTTTCTCAGGCCGAGATTTGAACTCGGGACCCTCGCTTTATAAGCCGCACATCCTACCACTGAGCTAAAGTGGCAAGACAGCATGAAACCAACTACAGACGGTCTATCTTATGATTCATTCTGGAGAGTCCCAGGAAGTGGTTGGACGAGTTCCCGGCCAGAATGCGCTTTCATCGGCGGTGTGGTGCCGCACATCTTACATCACAGATAGCGCGCCGGCAGTCAAGGTCAACCGACTTGTAAGAGGAAAAGTTGTGTCGCTGCCAACAGGTGGCGTGAGTTGTATGTTGCAAGTCAAGCACAATGTCACGAGTTAAAAACAAGTATTATCTAGGGTCTCATCTCTAATATTACAGTTCTTTCAGATGAATCGAAGTCAATTAATTTTCTTTTGTCATCATTGGTTTCTACCACAATATTATTTACTTCCGATGTTTGTACTGTGAAAAATATTGGATGAGAGGATTCGTAATAAATCGTATCACCAAATCCAATTTTTTTTTTTGGTTTAAAAGTAGCTATAATGACAGTTTCTTTCTGGTTGTATTCATCATTTTTTAATATCATACCATCAGCTATATTACAGTGTATATTCACTGTTTCAAAGGGGACAAATTTAGGAATTGAATTTCCATAATTATATTAATTTTTTCCTTACACTTTATTTTCAGTGAAGCTTAAAAGTTCTCCAATTGACCCCCATTTACCAAACTACAGATCAAACACACATTTAACCTTTACTCTGTTTTTAAACTTGTCTAGTTCTAAAAATATATTATAATTTTCCTCATTACCTGCCATGGCAATTAAGTCGAATGGAGGAATTGTTGTAACAGTTTTTAGAAGCTCCTATAAGCTGTATTTGCCTACTGGGATTTATATTGCAGTTTCCTCGCCTACCCCATTTCTAAAATAGAGTCAGTTTTTCATTTTTGTAATGTTATGTGTTAGGGATGTAGTGTAGAACTGAACTAAAGCAACAGAATGATATTCTGTTTCTAAAGGATAATGAAGCCTTTTCTTTCAGACTGATTTCTTACCACTCAGTTTGAATACTTTACTCATTTATTAACAAATTAAAAAATGTTAACAAATGCATGAGTTCTCGACAAAACAGGAAACTGAAAGAGGTCGATTGGGATATTAAAATAAGGATACCTGACAAGATTATTTCAACCAAATGTCACTGTGAATTGCTTCTTGATAACATACAATGTGTGATAGTGGGGGTTAGTAACTGTGGTAAAACAACTCTTATGATAGATAATTTTATATATGCTCCAGGATGGTTGGAGTTTGGTACTCTCTATGTGTGTTCAAAAAGTTTAAATCAACCGAAATATATTTCTTTAAGAGAGGATACAGATGCAGTCGCTAAATAAATTAATGAGCCGATAGCATACTTCTTCCCTTCAAATAAAGAAATGGTTGATGTAGATAGGTGTTGTACTGACTCAGTCGTAGTTTTTGATGATGTCATTCTTGGCAATAAAGACATGCTGAGAGATTATTTTACTCGTAGGATGCATAAAAATATTGATTGTTTCTACCTGGCTCAGACATTCTCAAAAGTGCCGAAACATCTTATAAGAGACAATACCAATTTTCTTTGTATATTCCAGCAATATGATACAAATCTTAAACACATTCATAGTGATTTTGTTGGAGCGTGATATGCCCTTTGAGAAATTTAGGGAGATTTGTTCTAAATGCTGGGACCAAGAATATAGTTTCATCACAATTGTTATAACCCGTAAGCTGGTAGAGGAAGAGTACAGTAAAAATATCAAAGATTTCATCATCACTTAGATATGTTGAATGTCACGTTTACAATTGTTTTTAATTTTTAATGGATCTCTACCCATTAAAAATTTTTCCATTAAAAACTAATACATTCTGCTCTTTTTTTTAAATATATGTGTATACCATTACTACTTCAATAAACACAACGGTGCCTTCAGGTATATAAACACTTTTTGGAACTTTAAATAATATTTTATCATCAGGCATCACACCAAACAGTTGGTGTAAATCAAGTTTTTTTCGCATTATGGTATAATCTGATAATTTGTTAAAAATCTTCTGCTTAAATCAATATTTCATTTATCTGTCCACACATCATAAAAATTTATTCAGTCTGATTACTACCCAGATAAAATATTTTTCCTTTACGCTATATTTTCCAACTAAACAAATAATATTTATTATGTTTCGTTGGTAATACTCTAAATTGACCACATCATTAGGTGCAATAGGACTTCCCACATTTCTAAGCCTTTTGTTTTCAAAATCAATATTGTTATCTCCTAAGTATGTAAGAAAGGCTTTATCTACAGATCTCTTATTTATTGTTAATGTAGTTACAAAGTTACTAACCTGTGGGTAGGAAACAAAATAATTAGGATTAATCTTGTCACTATTTGAAACATTACCCTTGTGTTCTTTAATTTGATCTTCAATCCAAGAGGTCATTAATGCATTTCCGCATGTATCCATCGTTTATTAGAAGTGAAATTATTGTTGAAAAATTAAAATTATTTGAAAAGAAGTGTAGCACTAAGACGCACATGTGACCACATATGACCTGATCAAAATTCTGTATTCTGTTATCATTGTAGGAAATATTATGTTTGAGATAAATGATTAATTCCTGGGGTGAGTCTCCTCCAAATGAATCGAAATAACATGAATTGTTAGCTTCCTTCCAATAACACACCCAGGGTGTTCCAGGGTTTCCTAAAATATCTAAGTTAACAATTCCACACTCCTGTACTAGAGGAAAGGTAGGTAACTCATCAATCATAAACACTCCCCGGAAATATTTAATGTTAAATTTTTTAACCATTTTATTTATATCAAAGCTACTCAGAGGAGTTACTTTTATTTAGTATACTTCATTCCCTTGCCTTCTTTTTCCATTATTAAGTTATGTCTAAGTTGTTCTTCCAGCTCCTGATCTCTTTTCTTATCATTAATTACTGATGTAGCAATAGATGAGTCACTACCTGCCAATGATCGCAAAGCTCCCAATGCTGCAAATATTAAGGGTTAAAAATCCTCCCTGGTGAGCTGTCAAACCATTTGCTGTTTTCATTTCCTTAGACAGCTTCTTCAGCTGTGGATCGGCGATTGTTAGAATCATACCTTTGCCTTCCTTTAACTTCTTGTTTTTACGTTCGAGTTGGTCTTTCGTCAGGTAAGAATCCATATTCAAACCTTTTAGCTCCTCATTCGAAACTTGAAATACAATGTTCTTTACTTTCATTTATTAATTAAGTAATTAACTGAATACATTTTTACTAAATATCTCATTTTAATACCCCAACCAAGTTTATGTTCAATATGCATAGCAGATCCAGTGACACCTGCCCACAATCTTTCACTGAGGTCTGCATCTGGGCTGAAAACTCTTTTGAATGCTTTCTTTTCTAGCTCCTTAACAACTACATGCCTTTCATCTAAATCTTTATGGTGGTGATAAGCTTTGTCATGCTCCATTGCAGCTTCATCCAATTGATTTATTGGTATGTCACCTCTCTCTAGTCTCTCTTTCAGTCTGGTACCAGGTCCAAGATATCGATATCCTGGAGCATGTAATTCGAATGGTAATGAATTAATTATATAATTAAGTAATCCTTTACTGTGATAATCCGATTCCCAGAAAGAATGTGGTATGGTGTTTAACATATATATGAGAAAAGGTATACATTTCGGATTATTCACAACAAAGTCACTAAACTTGCTATTGAGCATATTCATAATTCCAACTTTCTCATTGTAGTAGTTGTCATTTCCAGCATTTTCTTCACCATAAATAACTAGAAGTCTATCAACAAGTTTTCTAACATCATCCACCCACACATATTCTTTAGGATAACCAGTATATTTCTTAATCCCTTTTCCTGATCTAGGTGATTGACGTTTCTTTATTATAATGTCGTAAACAGGTTTAACAACATTTATCCACTTGTCACCTCTGCTTGATTTTGGAGTTCCTGAGCTAGGATCATTCTTTTGAAAAACTGCATTTGTATCTGTTAGAATTTGACTATAGTTTTCATAATCAGTTTCAGTAAAGTCACTCTCTGAAATATCCTTACGAGTTAGGAATTTCAACAAGCCATCAGTTCAACATATTCTTGGCCATTTACAGTAATGTTATCACCTTTAAACATTACTTCACTCTCGCCAATATATCTTTTGCTTCCTTCAGGTCTTAATCCAAAAGTGTGGTCATCACATTTATTTTAAAAATTCAGTTACTTTTTCGCCAATAAATGTCGTTCTGTAGTTAGTTAACGGTACAATATCGGTTCTCAAACACTTAAATGCCTCGTCAAACACCTCAACGCCATCATTAGAGCTTTCATCGCTAAACAGTTTCCTCTCAAAAGATGTTTCTATAGGCGTTCGAGGGTAGTCTAAGTTTTTTACAGCAACTGGAACAATTTCTCTTTTTTTTTGCCCCAAATCCTGTGTTGCATCTATCATAGATTGTTCCTGTTTTTTATTTTGATCATATTCATCTTTGCGAAGTTTCCTGAAAGCTTTAAATTTCTCAATTAATTGCTTTCGTCTCTGTATATTTTTCATAGCCAGCTCTTCAGTTATCATTTATTAATTAATTAATCAATAAAGTAACACGAATTATAACTTAAAAGTGTACTGTTTGAAGTGTAAGAGGCACACAGAAAGTGATAATGTTGAAGGTGAACTGACAAGTAATGGTATAACGATAATAAAATGTATATGTAGACATTGTAGTACCAGAAAGTCAAAGTTCACAGGTGGGAACTTGAAAACCGACATTGTAGCTGAACTTCACAAACCAATCCAAAAAAAAACTATCCGAGAAGGAAAGTTCTATCTTTTGGAATATATGACCTGCGGCAGGCTGACTTAGTAGAGATGGACTCTGGCTCCTTAAAAGGTATACACAGACTTAACAAGGGGTTTAAGTATATGTTGACAGTGATTGATGTTTTCTCCAAGTATGCATGGGCTGTTACAGTCAAAGATAAAACAGGCGTAAATGTTACACTGACATTCAAATGTATTTTGAAAGATCGTACGCCAATGCACTTGCAAACAGACAATGGAAAAGAATTTTACAACAAACTGTTTAAGACACTGTTAGACAGCTATAATATTATTCATTACTCATCTTTCAGTGAAAAGAAAGCAAGTGTTGTGGAAACATTTAATAGAACTTTGAAGGAAAAGATGTGGGAACAATTTACTGTCAGAGGAAGTTACAAATGGTTAGATATGTTACCTGAACTGGTACACAAATATAATAATACCGTTCATAGCACATTTGGAATGAAACCTTTAGATGTAAGTTGAAAGAATGAAAGTTTTCTTCTAATCAACATGTGTGGTAACAAAATAAAAACTTCTAAATCGAAGTTGACTGTAGGAGAAAAAGTTCGTGTAAGTAAGTCTAAAGGATTATTTGAAAAGGGCTATACACCTAACTGGTCCACAGAAGTGTTTGAAGTATCTGAAGTTTTACATACAAACCCTATAACATAAGGATAAAAGACTTACAAAATGAACCAATTGAAGGTATTTTTTATGAACCTGAGCTGCAGGAAACTAAAAATGATAAAGATTACCTGGTACAGAAAGTTTTGCAAAGGAAAGGTGATAAGCTACTAGTTAAGTGGTTAGGTTTTGATAGCAGTCATAACACTTGGGTTGATAAGAAAAGTGTAGTTGTTTAACCCTTCCAATCTGAAAGGTTCCAGATTTTTTTAATTAAAAATATATTTTTAATTAATTACTCAATTAATAAATGAATCTACAAATCATTGAAAGTCATGCACGTCAGTCGTTTCCACCAAACGATCAGACAAAAAACAATTTGAATTAACACAACAAGCGTATTGAGTTTAATATACCTATCGGTGACGCATTCTCACATCCAAATGAGGCCTATGTATACCAACAATACAAACTAAATAAAAGAGATTCAAATGCTGGATATGAAAAAGATTCAACTATTGAACTTTGTGAAAATTTCTTCCCATTTCAGTTTTCGAGAGTGGAGATTTCTAAGCATGGAAATATAATTGAAAGTATTGACAATCCTGGCATAACTTCTATGATGCATACTTTGCTAGGTTCAGAATCTGAATCATCTAACCTGCAACTGGCTGGTGTAGATTGAGGTAAATTATTTAGGGCAGATAAACCTAATGAAATTGTCTATCCTTTAAGATGATTTTTTTTTTTTTGGGTTTATTAGGGATTGTAACGACATATATTGGAAGTGTGGTTACAAGATCACGTTCATTCGATGTTCCAATGACGATAATTCTGTTTACAGAAATCCTAAGCTGAAAGGTGATGGTTCTGTTGAAAGTACTCCAGATGCTGGTAAAATTGTTATAGAGAGAATGGAAGTACTGTGGCCAATTGTCGAATATGAATCTAATTATGATGATGAAATCAAGGCCAAATTGTATAAACACCCCAAAATTCCAATTGGTTTCAATTACTGGCAGTGCCTTGAAAGATTTTTACCTACACATACAAACTCGTTTCAGTTTGATATAAAGGATCAGTTTAATTAAATCGAATTTGACATGTCTGACTTTGTAATTGTTGGCTTTCAGCTAAACAGAAAGGAAAATCCTGAACAAGACAAACATGGCACAATGTTTGATCATAGCAATGTCAAAAATATTTTGATAAAAAATGGTAGAAGCAAGGTTTTTCCTAAAGAGAATTGGAACCTGGATATTGATGATAGAATGTTTGATAAAATGTATATGGCTTACAATGACTTTAGAAATTCAAAGACTAAACATACTACTCCTTAAAGAAATAATGAACTCTACTTTAAACCAGATGCATTTCTTTCTAGGAGGCCATTGTACATTATTGATTGTTCTTACCGAAAAACATCTATTGTGAAGGACAGGACTAACCTGAAACTTACTGTTGATTTTTATAAGCCAATTGGGGCTACAAAAATTTGTAATGTAATATTAATAAGTCAAAGAAACCTCTCATACGACATTAAATGTGAGATAATCACGGAAGCCAATTAGTGTTAAAGAAATACATTTTCAGTTTTTAATGGAACATTTTCCATTAAATAAAATATGAACATGGATAGAAAATACAATGTTATTCCATGCAGTATGACTGGTCTTATGACTGGGGACATTGAACTTTCAATTACACAGCCATATTTTGATATTAATAAGGTACCAGTTCATCTAAGAGAAATAGTTTTTACCTACCAAAGCAAGCTACAAAAATTGCAACTGAAAATATTATAACACCTTGAACAGAATACACTACAGAAATTGGTAAAGGTTTTGGAGATTTAGAGGAGGAATTTGATAAACTAGTTTCAGCAATGAGTTCATAAACTCAATTTGTTTTAATGGGAACTAACTCATTAAAATATTTCATGTTTCACTTATTTTCAATTCTATAGTGCCAACCACGGTAATGTACTAATACCATCATTAAGGATATATCGTTTGTCATTCTCTGGACTTGAAGCCCTTTTCCTGAGCTCTATTGAATACAGATCGTGTTTCTTGCTTCTAATGAGGTTCATGCTCTTGTACAATATTTCTTTTCCAAACAAGCACTTTTTGTAGCTCATTTTTAACCACAGCACTTTTAACACCTTTTGCTCTCTTCTTTACATCTCCTTCAACATTTATAGCATACATTTTTGATTTCAACCCAATAAATTCTTCCATTATCTTACCGGTGTATTCATCGTTCATCTTGCCAATAACCTTCTTATTGATCAAAAGCTGTCTATATGGATTATACTGTTTGTAGTCAGATGTATCAAAATTATCAATCAATTCTTTCATGTCGCTGTAAAAGTCCGGTGTTTTTATATGAGTCAGTGTCTTGGTAGCATAATTCTATGATTTCTCCATATTTCGGTTTGATCACATTGTAATGGAAGTCGTACATCAAGGACTTTGAAAGATCAAGAATGGTCATTCCAACATATATAGGTTTGTTGAAGCATAACTTAGTTTTATACATGTGAACTGCAAACCAGAGATTCTGTAAATATAGTTCTGTCTTTAAAGTTAGGTTGAGCTATTAATTTATCTAATTGCTTGGAGCTTGTGCACAACCTTATGTCAACTCTGTTTCCAACGTTCTCCATAGTCTTTCCAAAAAACCGAGATATTCATTAGTTTGCAAAAGTCCTTTTCAAAGTCATTAGAAGCTTTAGTTCTCATATTTGTGTTTAGGTCAATATAAGATTTTAAACATTCCGACTGTTTAAACTCTAGAACTCTATGGATCTTCTTCAACTTCATTCCAAGAGATAGGTACTGCTTAAGATTAACATAGTGTAATACATATTTTTCTTTATTGTGTAGAGTAGTTAATAGTTTGGACTCCTTTGAACCTTCGGGTGTTTTATTCTCTGGATCTAGTGGTAGGTCTTTGTGGAGGCTATGTAGATGTTGAGGGTATTCTAAATCAACTTCCAATATGTAGCCTTTTTCTGGCATTGTTTTGTATTTTTGTGACATCGATATACCTATTTCTTCATTTGAGCCCACTATGTGGTAAAAATTGACTCATAGCCCAACCGTATAGATTGTTGACATCAAAGTATGCTAGATAAGAGATTTCGGTTTCAGCATCAAAATCTTTCATGTATTTATTATTTGCCTTAGCATACCTCTTACAATACTGCGATATTCCACCTCTTATTCCCTTCTCAACCATAAATATCATGTTGTAATCTGTCAAAAGTTCCAATTATATTTTCGTATGCTTGAGCATAGCATCCCAAGCTAAGCCTGGAGCCGTAAAGTACCATGCAGGATCTAACTTGTATGTTTTAAGACAAACATCTCTGAAGTTCTCGAAAATGTCAGCCAGTATCAACACATCTGTTTTTTGAAGAACTCTGTGTACTTTCTTAATGATTTTATGTCGAAGATCTTCCATACTTTTCTAGCAAATTCGTAATCTTCATATTTAATACCGCATTTGTTGAGTTTGTTGTAAAATGCTTCCTTAGGAGGTAGTGATGTCTCATTAAATTTTTCAGCACTATCCATGTAGTCATATGGGTAAACACCTTTCGTTGTAACCAAATCCAAATGCTCATTAGAAAAATGATTGGCTGTCTCTCGAAATAGGTTTCTGGAAAGATTGCTAGAGAGCTTATCAATGCTGGATGCCAGTAGATGGAAAATGGGGCTCCGTGCGCAGGGGGTTGGGGGTGGGGAGCGGGGGAGCCGCGGCAGCCATCTTGGATCCCGGCGGTCATCTTGGATGACATCACCCGTCAGCCATCTTGGATGACCTTGACCTTTGCAGTCGCCATCTTGGATTGCATCACTTCCGGTCGCCATCTTGGATTGCATCACCTGCCTCTGATGACGTCACTTAATTTTCTAGAATTTTCTACTCTGTCATTCCATGGCTCCCCATTTCAATCCCCCTGCTCTGGCTCTCCTTCCTTCTACTCTGTCATTCCATGGCTCCCCATTCCAATCCCCCAGCTCTGGCTCTCCTTCCTTCTGCTCTGTCATTCCATCTGCTCCCCATTCCAATCCCCCTGCTCTGGCTCTCCTTCCTTCTGCTCTATTATTCCATCAGCTCCCCACCCCTGCTCTGGCTCTCCTTCCTTCTGCTCTGTCATTCCATCTGCTCCCCATTCCAATCCCCCTGCTCTGGCTCGCCTTCCTTCTGCTCTATCATTCCATCAGCTCCCCACCCCTGCTCTGACGCTCCTTCCTTCTGCTCTGTCATTACATCTGCTCCCCACCCCTGCTCTGGCTCTCCTTCCTTCTGCTCTGTCATTCCATCTGGTCCCCTTTCCAATCCCCTATATGATTCTCTTGCTCTGTCATTCCATCTGCTCCCCATTCCAATCCCCTGCATGATTCTCTTGCTCTGTCATTCCATTTGCTCCCCATTCCAATCCCCCTGCTCTGGCTCCCCAACCCCCTCCCCCCTGCTCAGGTCTGATGAATCGACCATGGCCAGTCATGACTCATGCTCTGTCATTCCATCTGGTCCCCACCCCTGCTCTGGCTCCCCAGCCCAATCCCGCCTGCTCAGGGCTGATGAATCGACCATGGCTAGTCATGGCTCATGCTCTGTCATTCCATCTCTCCCGAAGAATCGGCCATTGCCTGTTGACTCCCCAAACCAACACCCATCCATTTGTTGTTCTACTCATGCTCTGTCATTTCATGGCTCCCCAGACCAACACCCCTTCTCGTATTCTAGAATTTTATACTCATGCTCTGTCATTCCATCAGGTCCCCACCTCTATGTGATTCTCTTGGTACACAGCATAATCCTCTCTGTAGAGTCAGTCACCCCTGGCAAACACTGAGATACTACAAATAGCGAGAGCCCAAGACAGAGCTATGACATTAATCAGTTTTTTAAAACCTTGTAATAGTATGCTATGTAAATATTGATTGCGTGTACATGGAGATTATGAGAGCCCAAGACAGAGCTATGACATTCATAAGTTTTTTTAAACCTTTTGTAATAGTGTGCTATGTAAATATTGATTGCGTGTACATGGACTGTTGCATCTGATGCTCTTTAAGAAAAGTTATGACAGGCATACGAAATAACGTCTCACAAACACACAGGAGTACGCATTAAGAACTTATTTATTAAAGTAGAGGAAATATATACACACACACAAAGAAAACAATCTTATTCACAATGTTTACAGTCTCGCAGATGTCTGACTTCATTCCTTAGACTACGGATCTCCTCCAGAAGAATATTAAAGTTAACTTCACGTAGTCTATGAGCTGTATGATGTGCTGCCGCAGCCTCTTCTCGATGAAGGCGAACTTTGCCGTGGACATCCCTCAATGTTATTTCCTCCTCGCAATCGTCTATCTCGTCCAGACGTTCAGTTGACGATGCTGGTGATATTGGTGAATACTCACTCCAGGCCACCGGTGTGAGTACACGTTCGACGGCTTGAGACCAGACCTGGATCGTGGACGGTGTAGGCGACGGAGCTGTAGGCGGCATCCACAAGGTTTCATCTTCCTCAAGAATAGGTGATGGGCAATGCCTATGCTCATATCTCGGTGCTGGTGGTGGAGATATCCACCTTCTCTGATGTTCTCGCCACAGAGGAGACCTGTCTCGGGGCGTGAGCTGGCTGTCCTCTTCTAGCATAGTGGCACAGAACGTGACCGACCCGCTCGACATCTCAGGATAATCTGAAGGCTGGCCTGCCGTGGTGCGCAGGCCTGAGTCATGTGGTGCCTACCTGACGCACGTACGCTGTGCAGGTCGTGACGAGCACGCGGCTTGGGTGACCAGCGGGGGCTGATGTCATGTGCTGTTGGAGGTCGCGACAAACAACCCACGTCACAGGGCTGGCTGTGCAGGTTTATACATGTACTGCGCTGAGTAACCATACACTAAGGGCCAGCCTGACGAGAATATTTATTCAATCGCTAGTCTGTAATGCTAGACTTTGATATCCAACTATCATGCGAGGCATCGAACCCAAGCCAACGCACCAGCATTTTGTTACCTTTGCGCTACAAAACCTTCTCGATCAAATACGTGTTTGGAAACTTTGTAACTTGAATTTCTTCTGTGTAGAATCCTCCTCGGATAGGTCAGCCATCCATGTCCTCGAGTAAATAAGTCCTTGGTTCGTAGTGACGAATCTTGATGATCTTGTATATTTCAGTGCTCTAGTTTGGTGTGTAACCTTTAGCAAATTGTCCTTTTTGCTTTGATATCCGAACGTAGTCTCCAACTCTAGCCTTTGGTTTATGCACATCCAGTTTCTTCTCATCTCTGTAGACAGATTGCAGCAATGAATTATCCTTGACATCCACTGGTCTCATTTTCGTGGTCCGATGTACTCTGTGGTTGTAATTCGACACAAGCTTGTCCAGTATATCCAGCCACCTACAACTTCCTTGTGACGAAAATATTTTCCACATTTCATTTTTCAAGGTGCGGTTGAATCTCTCCACAATGCTGGCCTTCATACCACTATGTGTAGAGTAGTGGTTTATTTTATGTTTTGACATCAAGGTTCGAAATGCTGGATTGTAGAATTCTCTTCCGAGGTCTGTATGTAGGTTCTTGGATGCACCTCCATCTTGCAAAACAGTGTTCATAGCATTTGTTACATCCTTTGCATTTTTTGTTTTGACAGGTAGAGCCCATGCGAATATGCTGTAGCAGTCGATTACAGTCAGCAGGTATTTGAAACCTATATTCTTGCGAGCATAAGGAATCATTTCAACCAAGTCTGCTTGATACAGGTCCTTCAAACCAAACACCAGCACTTTACGCCGTGGATAATTTCTCCTTGCAGGCTTGTGCAGCTCGCCGGCAATATCAGCACGGCTCATTCTAAGTAACGGTCTTCACGTTATTCTTCGATGATGCTGGATATTTCATTCACATGGGAATTATTTCCCGCCTGTTGAGATGCAATTAGCAATCTCAATCTGTCGACAATTTCATTAACATCATTCCAGTAAACATATTCTAGTTGTCGTCCATCTTCTCTCTTCTTGTGTAGATCGAGGCCAGAACCCACAGCAGTGGGAAACAACTGTGCAATAATGTC
>PNEQ01075450.1:0-34724 GCA_003012365.1 Medauroidea extradentata
GCTTAAAACACTGTTTCTAACCTCTCGAACATAACTATAAACATTGTTTCTAAGCTCTCGAACATAGCTTAAAACACTGTTTCTAAGCTCTCGAACATAGCTAAAAAACACTGTTTCTAAGCTCTCGAATATAGCTAAAATCACTGTTTCTAAGCTCTCGAACATAGCTTAAAACACTGTTTCTAACCTCTCGAACATAGCTAAAATCACTGTTTCTAAGTTCTCGAACATAGCTTAAAACACTGTTTCTAACCTCTCGAACATAACTATAAACATTGTTTCTAAGCTCTCGAACATAGCTTAAAACACTGTTTGTAAGCTCTCGAACATAGCTAAAAATGGCCCAGACTTTCCACCAATAAATTTAGATTGTTACCGCATAGTGTCCCATTGTAAAAACGGATCGGTGTGAACCTTGCTCGCTAGTTCAACTCTTTGCTCATAGTGTCCATGCGGGATTTGATGGGCACTTCAAGGTCGCCCTTATATCTCCGTCACTTCTGAGCCACTAACGTGTAGGTAGGCGGCGCCCGTAAGTCATGTAACATAAAAAAAAATGTTATACATTCCATAAAGCAGAGATGCAGCACTGAAAAAAATACTTATTAGTCACTGCAAAATATTTTGTTAAAATGGACCTTACCAATTTTTTTTTGTTGTGGTTACAAAATTTTTTTGTAGTCACTGCAAAACTTTATTGGGGATAGCAAAATTTTTTTGTGGTCACTACAAAAAAAAATTTGGTATGTCCATTTTAACAAAATATTTTGCAGTGACTAATAAGTATTTTTTTCAGTGAGGTGTTCGCACGAGCCGCTAAAAATACTGGTGCAGAGATCTTTTAACATAAAATTGGAGTCCCTATTTATACAAAAATTAATTTACTTGTACGTCGTCGATAATCAAGTGGTTCGCATGGCACTTTACGGTCCCTACGTACCCAGAGCCCAAACTGAGGGGAGGCTAGGAAATTACCTACAACTTTAATTAGATGTGGCTATTCACCAGTCGAACTTATATGCATGCCAACACTGACACATTTACTCACCTCAGTGCGGTTCACACTGCTATATAATCTTTTTGGCTAGATTTCCCAAAACCTGAATACTGCAAAAATATTCAAATATTTACTCTCAGAAACACACGAAAACACATGTTCTTAATTTCTCCCCCCACATTCGCATTCCTGTAGTAACTTAATATTTTCCTCATCGTAGTGCAGAAAATACTTTCCGTCCGAAAGCGAAATTATGAAAGATGATCAGGCAGTGCCGTAAAATGCTTAGGTGTTAAACGGTGAATCTCGAGATGAATGTGGGCCCCTCAGTGATAGTAGAACTTTAATCAGAAGCCAAACCATTTTTTTGAGAGTCTGGAGATGCAATTTACATTGTGGGACTAGGATAGCCTTGAGATTGATAGACTGGTCGGCCAAGGAATTAAATGAGCCAGTAGAATTTTCAGCTTCGACTACTCGTATTGTCCCCATTAGTAAAGTCAATGGGACAGTACAGTTCTGTTGTGATTACAAAATTACTGTGATAGTGTAAACAGTGTATGCAAAAATATTACATGTACATCCGTATACTTTCCAACGCCAAGACTACAAGTCAGGCAAGGCTATTTGTAAGTGAAGGTGCTGCTTCCGCATAAACACTCTGCTATAAAAAAACTACCTTATGTGGCGTAACGTTCCACAAATTCCCTTCATTAATAAGGCATTCCTTCCCTAGTCTACTGGGAGCAAGAGTTTTTGCTTTAAACTTTGTAACAAACAGAAAATTACGACCCTCATGAAAAGCTTGAAATTTTCATTTAATGAACTTTCCGCAACGTTGGAAATTTCGACTTGAGTAAATACTTTGACCCTGCGAAGTCCGTAAGTAAAAATTATCGTATTCCTCAGCCCAGAGCCACTAACTATAGCAGAATACTCGCAGTAAAATACTGTTTATCTTTCCTTGGTATCGAGAATTTACGGTATCTCTGAAGGAAAGGCACCTTGTTCTATGTTGGAACTTTTGCCCAAGCCGAACTTCCTTAAACTACCCAACGGCTATTTCCTTCTGATGAGCCACAATAAATTTTTAGGTAATATTATAAATAACTAACATATTTTATAATTTCAAGTTGACTGTTAACATCACGTTATACAGTAAAACTGATAACAATAGTGCACTTAAGTTTTCAGAATTGTAAAATATATTTACATGCGTTAATGTATTTTTTCAAATCAAAATGACAACGAATTGTAAAGGCTTAAGTCTAATTTCAAATTACTTTGTGTCAAAAGTGTCGTTTTCAGATAGTGTCATATATAAATTATCGCATACACTTTAATAAACTATACGGGTATAAAAAGCAACAACAATAATGCAAGGCCATATGTTTTATATGTGTATAAATAAACATTTTTCAATGGTGATGCGTTTTTGTATATTACGTATGATGACAAAATTTTAAAACATTTTTCGTCTACAGAAATAGATTTTACGCTAAATGGACTCTTCACTGTTGCTAACAATTTACTTACGAATTAGCAGAGCCTGTGAATAGGCTCACTGGTTTTATTTTGTTTTTGCTTGTACGAATATGGTTATTTGTAAATCTATAGGGTCCTAAAGCATTTATCTCATTTAAGTTGTGGGATAGTTAACAAAAACACACCATTAATAATAAATGTAAGTATGCTATGCACTTGTAATCTCTAGATATACAACATAATGAAGTTTAATTTGTTTTATCTCTAAACATATGGTTTTATAGTTCCCAAAGAAACTAAATGTTCTTATATGTGTGGGGTTAACAATTGTTAAAATAATCAATGTTCAAATTACTTCAAAAAATATTTTTTTTCAGATATAATGTTGGTTAAAATTGTATCAGCTAGCTTCGCACATAAGTATGAGAACTTGGCTTGTAGTTAAAATACACAGTTATTCATCCCACACAAATTAACGGTTAATCGTTTTTCACAAACATATATATTGTAAACAACTACATTTACATGTTATTCGTATTTAATTGGCTTGATCGTGCTCAACAAAAGAAAAAAAAAACCTTGATTTTTAAAACATAAATACACATGAAATAAATATGTAATGCCTAAATTTTAAGTTCTTGTTAAGAATGTAGGAAACATCGTTTTCATTCCAAGTTGCGAAGAATGAGAGCTGTAAGGATAACGATGGCATGGAAATCAATTGCGCTGCCGTGGCTTAACGCGTGGAACTCAGCCGAAGAACAGACTTTACGAAATCCTGATATTACTGTATGGATTTTCGCAATGGCCTTAAAGTTTTGTGGTGAAAAGTTCGTAGTACAGTTTGCTGAGACTTTGTAGCGTAGTTTTACTCCTTTCTTGAAAATATAGCAGTCTATAGAAGCGATTTTCAACTTTAGTTCGGCGTTTCGAAACTGGGCTTCGATTATCCGTAAGATTTTGCGGTTTGGTTTACATGTGTCACACAATTCATCATCCAGTAATAGTAAGATACAGGTACTACAGTGATGATAGCAAATATTTTCACGATTTGCTAGTGTCTCTGCGTACATATATTTTATGCCTAGCACTGTCTTCAACTGATCCACGTACGGTAGGTTGCCAACCCTCAAACGTTGTAGCACAAGCTTAGAAACATTCTGTAACTTATATCTACTCCACTTTTATTTTATACTTCTTCCTATGCTGCGGAACGTGTTTGCGATCTGTAACTGCAATGGAAGAGCAAATATCACATAACTCTTGACAGACTATCGTTCATGACGGACGTTGTGGTGGCCGGCAAATCATCAATACTTTCCACGCCTGCCAACATGCGCAGTAATACACACTGACAACTGAGGGCATAAGAAGAGTTGAAATTCAAAAGGGACTAAGTGCCAGAATCCATATTTCCACGATTATTCCATCAAAACGGTCTATGTGCCATACCCTACGATCTTCAAAAGAGAGGTAAGGTAATACCATTATTGTTATAGGATTTCCATCAAAATGAAACAAGTACCACGTCTAGTGCTATTCATGAGGAAATAAGTACCATAAATAAAGATATTCAAAAGGAAGAAAGTGCCGTGTTTAATGATATTCAAAAGGGAATAAGTGCTATGGCTAGTGATATTCAAGAGGGGATAAGTGTCGAGATTAATAATACTAAAAAATAAACAAGTGGCACTGTCTGTGTACATTGGATTCCTATGTTGCCTTGTTTACATTTGCAGGTTAGTGTATTTATGCCAACAATGTCAGCACGGTCTATTCTTACTATTAAACTATGTTATTCCGATTAAATATGTGAGTGTATATGTTTTCTACGTTTTTCTGCTTTTCCTCGGAAGTAGGTTTTGGCACTTAGTCCATTTTGAATTCCAACTCTACAGTTTTAGAGCGACTGCAGTAAAGGTAAATCGAATCAAAACTGCTAAAGTTAATTCTACTGCCGGTTGGAAAGATCAATGTTAAACGTTTGGCACAGGAACAATTTCTGCCGCTTGAGCGCTGGTATCGTTAGCTGTAAACTGACCAATCAGAGCTTCTGTGAATTTTAAATTACGTAAAGCTGATAGTTATAAAGTCAAAGTTGGTTTGTTTTTCACTTCAATAATTAAATGAATTGACTTCTCTTTTTGCCCAGTTTAGTTAAATTTATTTTTATTATGGTTTCGCATGTAATTACACCCGTTGGCAATTGCAGCGAAACTAACGACAGAATATTTCCCCGTGTCAAACTCTCCCATAAGTAAGCACGTTTTCTGTTCAACTTAGAGTAAAATTAACCTTAGCATCACTGCCTTGATCTGCGCTCAGGTTTGCAAACTTTGACCAGCGGAACTTGAGATGTAGTTGGTGGATGATTTTTTTGTGAATCAGCTAAAGTTTATCATTAACACTGAAACATTGTGAACTGCGTTTTAAGTTAAACATATACAGCGTTTAGTTACATCAATTTAATGTACGAGTTCTACAGTTAAAACTGAGTCATCTGTAGAATCTTTGTATAACCGCGAGGATAGTAAAATATAGAGATTGTGGTTCTTGAATTTAAAGATAAAATTTAAACCAAATTTACACTTTTATCTTCACCTACGTCATAAATTACATAAGAATGTTTAACAACGTATATAAATTTAAAAACTAAGAAATGTTTTCGCTACTTATTCATGATATCACATGTAATTTTTTTTTAATTTATTACAGTTCTTGATGCTTAACACATCATTAAATAAAATTAAAAAAATTAATGTGAGTATTTGTTTAAAGATATACATGAACTGTATGTTCTTCAGCGTCGTTGTACCACAAGAAATGTTCCCACGGTCAGAAAATTAATGACCCCAGATCATTATTATAAGACCGGGAGAGCGAACATGACTGTTCACTGAAGAATGTGTTAGCGCACGTGGTTTCACTGTGGTTTTGGGAGAATATTAGTGTTTAATTTTTCTCAGTTTAATTGAACTTTTTTTATTATATATGGAAAATAAATTCCGACCTTTAACCCAGCCCAGGTAAAATAACCAGAAAGTTAACCTACAGAATGAATAAACAACCACAGCTTTTGAAATTTCGCACAAAACATTACTTTGATATCGATTATAAATAATAACACATCTAAAATTTCCAGTTTTAGAGGTAGACGCGAAAAAAGAAGAAGCCATTGAAAGGGAAGCAGTGTTCAGTAAATACCTAAAATACCTCCAAGCTGTAATGAAAAATTTGTAATTTATTAAATTAGAGTAAATATAATGTTTGTACATACATTTTTCACAAAGTCAGTAACTAAGATAACAGAGTCAAGTTCGGGTAAATATATTTATGGATATGCACGAAGGTGCAAATATGTAAAATTATTGGGCTTTCTATGTCGTTGGAGTATAACAGCTGTTCTTGAATAAAATTACACATACTTAATTTTGCGTAATACAACCTATGCCAAACATCATTGTTTTATCATTATTTTAAAAAATTCTTTTTAAATGTATTCAATTCATTTTTGTCACTTTTTACAAGAAGAGTCTGCTTGTGAATTTAGGACGACATAAGAATGAACACACGTTTACATTTTCAAAATTCTGACTTTTATTTTTTTTATCTTGTTTTATTGTACTAATTGGACCAATCTTGAAGGAAACAGTTCGATATCTAACAACCAAACGTGCATAGAGGTTGTGTAACAACGTTACAAGAAAAGTTATGATTAACGACAAATGATTAGTTAATAATATTATAAGAACAGGTATTCTCATATTTGCTGTCTATATAAGATTGCGGCAAACTATCAATGTTCGTTTTATTATTGCTGTTACTACCGAGGGCATACAGTATAGTAATACATTAATATAATTATTTAATTCTAATTCCTTGAGAGATCCTGAATTTGTGAATTTGTACGGCCCAGAAGTTTCATTATCAACATTTTAGTAAGCGTCCAATTTAACAGTGGTTACTCTCAGTTGGCAATGGCGCATTTTTCTTCTGTCACGATTAGAAAATATTAGTTAATGCTATAACTAGAGCCACGATTTTATGGTGAAAATATTTTTGCAAAATTTGGTTTCAATGTGTCATGTGCACATCTACAGGTCTGCTACATCGCCTGTAATTGGATAATTTTATACTCACTTGCCTTGACAAATTACAGACGCACGGAGTTACAATATTCTTATTCTGATTGGTGCAGTAAAATGAGATCCGCGTCTGAACAAAGACACGCTGTCAATAATCATGAAGCAGATCTGCCGATGTGCACGAGAGACACTGAAACAAAGTGGGGCAAAAATCTTATCGCGACAAAATCGTGGCCCTAGCTATAACAACGGTGACACGTTCATTAAAACACGATATAGAATAGTATAAGCTTCACTCCATTCAGTCACTCCACGTAGCATGATTTATTTGACCTTGTTTTAATCTATAAGTAGTAATTTATAAGCAATTAAAACACTCCAGAATTATTACAGTCAATAGACACATTTTAATTATTAGTAGATATTCTGTAACATGTTATTAAATTTATTTCTATACTGTACTTAAAAATATGTTAGACTGTTTAATATACGTTCAGTTTACTATTATAAATAGCGGTATTTAATGCTATTATATGTATATATAATTATTAATAGCGATACATTTGAACAAATCTTGGATTATTATTATTATAACACAATTACTGACATAAAATATACGTCCTATTTAAAATTGGCCCGCCGATTTCTTTTTAAGCAAGTGTATCATAGTGGAAATATGACATTTAATATTAGTAGTCCGTGGGTTTAGTTACAAACAAAACAATTATACTTTCAATGTATCACATAATTTAATTAAAACCGCGAATTAAAAAAAAGGCTTAAGAACTGCTATTTTCCTGATAAATGTTCTATGTTTGTCCCGTTTCAACGAGTAATTTGTAAAGTTTCGTACGTTTAAGCTGTGGCAAAATGTCGTTCACATGAACTGAAACACGTACTTCGTTTAAAGTTGGGGACACGTTACACTATAAAAACAAGTGAATTGAAGCACATACAGTCGTTATCGAAAAACACTCACATTTACAGAGCCTTATTTTCTCCGCTGTTTTTTTTTTTTTTTTTTTTTTTTTTTTTTTTTTTTTTTTTTTTTTTTTTTTTTTTTTTTTTTTTTTCAAATGTTGCGAGCTCAACTTCTACACTTAGGAAATAAAAAACAATCCGCGCAGTATTTTTTATCTTGGGTTTACTGAAAATATCTGTAGTATACTATTTATATAAACCCTTGTTCATTTTAATAAGGAAAGCAATTTAGTTAAATTCCCTGTACGATTTGGATTATTAAGGATAGTTAGTGCAAACGTCAAACCTGTATTGGACTAATAGAATACTTAATTAAATAATTAGTAGTTTGTGTTAGTTTTGACGGTTATAGGTAGAGACCTAGAAATTTAGCAGGTTCAACAACTTTTCGTATTAAACCTGGGTACACTCTATCCTTGAGATTATTGCCTGATGCTTCCGGTAAGTAGCATCTTAAAAGTTAGCGTGTGTGTCAGTGTAATTGTATATTCAGGTTTTCTTTGGTTTAAGTCATCAAGAACCCTTTTAATACAGTTAATAAACCAAGAAAGTAAAGTACACACATATATATAGTCTGGAATTAATATTTTTTCTCCAAAAGAGCTTGTAGGAATTCGTGGTATCTAGATGCAAACAATTCAAACATTTTCAAAGGCATTTAGCTTAAGTGAAAAGTTTACTAGAAGTCATTTAAGGAACAATATAACTGTGACAACAGATTGTTTTAAAATGTATGACGCACGTAAAAATTTGCAGTTAACTGTTTTCGAACATTTCTTATCAGAGTGGAGAAAGAAAAAATTCAGCCACAATATTGTTACGGGTTTTTTATCTAGCTGAAGACGGACTCACTCAAGATGAAAGACACATTATAGTATGCGTTGCGACGCTAACATTCTTCCAGAAATGACACGAATGTCAAATAATGCTCAGTTTATTTTTAAGGCGTTAGTTAATAACATGACGTCCTGAAGTTGCGAAAATAAGCAAGGTTTTAAGATCATATCACTGTGATCTTCAAATGATCCAATAATTTTACAATGGGTAAAATATCGACCGCATGTGGGGTAGTTATTATGTCTGAGATTCAAGAATAGTTTCTGCCAATCATTACAAAAACCATCAGTTTAACTGAAATGGTCTGATTAATCTACTAAATTTTATAAAAAAAATTCTAGGTAATTTTTGCACGGTTGATAATGTGATAAGTAGTTATAATGAGAACCTACGATTTTTGGTGAAAATGATTCTGCAACAATTTGCTTCAATATCTTATGTGCATATCTGTTTATCTGCTTTATGGTCCGTGATTGGAAGTTTATAACTTTCGGTGTCTCGAGGTCCTACCAGCAAATCACGGACGTGTGGTGTCGCGGTAACATTGTTCTGGTTGGCACAGTCAAATGAGCCACGCCTCTGACCTATTATATTCTGTCAATAACCACGAACCAGAGTTGCGTGTGTGCATGTTAGGCATGGAAACAAGTTGTTACAGAATTATTTTCACCAAAAATCACTGGGTCTAGTTAAAGTACAAAGATTATATAAAGTTAGAAAGGAATTAAGTGTAGGAATATAGTCGTCAAAGACTGGAGTTATCTTCGTATTTTTAAATGTATTACATTTTCATTGTATTTTATAAAATCATAGACTACATCATAAATAATTCGTCATAAAATTATCCTCTGATATATCACTATCGGTGTTTGAAAATTCCATTATGTGTATATGAAGATCAAGATTCCGTAAGAAAAATAATGAGTCTGAAGTTCCTTCGTCCAGTAGCTTCGCAGAACATATCCATTTATTTCCATTTTTACGGCATGGGAAGCCAAAAAAAAAAGTGTAGCCACCCCCATTCAACCCACCCTCTCAACTGTCTGAGAGAGAGAGGCACTATGAACTGCCGGACATTTTCTGCTTTCGTCCGTTCCCTCGCGCGACGTCTCCGTCCGCCCATCATCATTCCGCCGGCCGCATTTGACCGCTGATTTGGAGACATTTCGCGGCGACCACCAGCCCAATTTTTCTCCCACCTCCACCCTTTCTACCCTACACCAGAAATTTTTTGCTGCTACCCTGGGACCGCAAAAATCTCTTCCAGATCGACGGGAAAGCATAGAGTCGTCAGGGGAACAAGGACACGGCTTGCGTTAAGATGAAAAGTGCCCGCACCCCATTACGTTCGACTCCAGGCATCCCAGCCCCTTCTCCGCCTCGCCTCCATCAATCACGAGGCAATAATGGCTCGTTGGACGGAGAGGGGGGCGGTGGTGGGGCAAGGGGACGCTGAAGTACGTGGACAACGGCTGGCTGCTAGAGGGCCCGAGTATATCCCAGAGAAATATGTCTGCATCGGCCTTTGTCCCGCCGCACATAAAGGGCTAGTGTAATCGGCGGAGATGCATCAAATTTATAGGCGTCGTACGAACACTATGAAAGCCAGGATAACCCATCCATACACTCCAGTCTGCTGGACAAATGGAATGTATATATGTATTTCCCTGCAATAAAATTTTATTGCCTTCCTCTTACTTAGTACTTGAAAAAGTGGTAGACGTAAATCTCAATTATGTCCATTATAACACGTAATAAAATACACATTTAATTCAGCAAACATAATGCGCATGTAATCGATTGCCCCAGATGTCAGTGAAGAACTTACTGGATATGTTTGAGTTATTCTTACACATTTTTTACTGTTTATTTTGTGGATGCGACTTACAAATAACTCTAGTAGAGATGCGCATGTGATCCAGAACTATTTTACATTCTGTTATGAACATCAATCTAACGGCGAGCGATAACAAATTTTAAAAATTAGTTCTCCTAAACTGTATATAAATTTATGAATGTTGTTTAATGTGACATTCATTAAAGGCATAATTACTAACAATTCCGGCAAACGTGACTGAAATACCACAATTTTTTTCTTTGAAAGTGTCTTAATAATTAAAAGTGTTTATAAATTTAATTTCAGCGTCAGAATTGTTAAAGATGATGAGTAGAATTTTTTTATAATCAAGCTGCTAGTGAAAAGAAAAAAGCGATACTGAGGTTAAGGTGGGCAGCAATTAAACCAGTTTTCTGTTTTTTAAATGTATTTACATGTATTTATTTTAGCATCTCGAAAAACTTACGAGCATTTCAATAACGTTTTTGTTTAAGTTGTGCGTTGCGCTTTTATATAAAAAAAATGATTACAGCAACTCTCTCCTTTTTTAAATGTTCGTATAGAATATCGTGTGATTAATTTGCTACTAACTATTCTTAAATACCTAACGGCGTCGCTAATGAAAATCTAAGGATAATAAAAACATACTCTTCTTCAAGTTAATTTAATAAAAACTTATTCATCGTATTTCCTTAAATTAATGCGGAGTATTTTAATTTATTTTTATAAGGTATCTTTGTGATCAAAAAGTTCTCAGATTTTTTTTTCGAGAAACCAAATAATAAAAGTCTTTTACCAAAGTATTTTATTCATAGATTACTGTAAACCTTAACATACATAACGATTATATAATTCATTGAATAGAACTCATCAGTCTTACAAGAGAATAATTAACATCTTAATATATGTTTATTTTGTTCCGTGAGGTTTTTTAAGAGGTGTAGAGAATTCAATAAAATCAACGTCACGGATTTAATTTCATTTAACAACACTGCAATCGAACCTTATAGCGTTAGTATATTTCACCAGGTAGTCGTCGTCGTTTATTATACATGATTCAATAAAGAAGCGAACTCCTTATCTTCCAAATTACGGTCAGTATACTGGTGCAAATTATATCGTAAATCTAGCCGACAATATGTAACATATGGACTGGCAGAGATTCTTTAATTTTATGTGAGCCCTTTTATTCCCTGATTGGATTAATTAATATTTTTTTGTTATTTTTAAATGTACATAATTTAGTTTAGTTATTTTAAAGGCTGAATTAGGGTTAATAGATTTAGATTCTTGTTTTGTTTTCTCACCTAAGAGTCAGGATTAACACTACATCAGTTTATTGTCAATTTTATTTCTCTTAGTGTGGAGCTTATTATTGATGGATGCCTATGGGAAGGAATGGAAAAATAACAAAGAATTTATGTTGTTGTTGATTGTTCTTTTTTAAAAAGTTAATAAAAATTTAAGGATCTAGAATTATGAATTGGTACGAGTGACGCAGCGAACTCCAGAAGAATATCGCAAGATAAGTCTTGTCTACTTTCCTTGCCTGAACCAATTTGCTTATATATATTATTTTAGTATCGTAGTTTTCCTGTAGTAAGCATAGCCTCCTATCAAAATTTTATTCTCACCTGCGTAATCCCTTTGATCGATCTCATGTTTTATCTAATTTCCCCGACTGAGCATAGCCAGGTTTTCAAACAAGTTTTCCATTCCATTGGAGTCTGTTCCACCATACTCAATTTGTAAATTTTGCTATTTCACTCACTATCTCTTTAACCTTTCTATTTGTTTACATTTCTTATGCAGCGACAGTAGACGTTTTATCTATGAACGTGGTGCAATTCATATCTACGAAGATGAATTGCTAACTGTCGTCGTGTCTCGATGTCTATCAGGCATACCGTAAAACATTTAACATATGGACACTTAAGACTGCCTAATTATAAGACGAGCCGGGGTTGACTCGTTGGAGTCCTTCTAATTAACAACTGCATTGTTTTATTGACAAATTAATTTTGCATACAGAATTATAAATAAAAACTGACCGATAAGTGCGTTTCTATTTAATTTCTGAGCCTCGGTTGGCGCAGAGGCAGGAGCACTCAACTCTCATCAAGACGATCCGGGTTAGATTCCCGGTGGGGCACGTGGGAATTGTGAGTGAGATATATTTTGGTCAGCGCTTAACATCGAGGTCTTCAGCGCTTGTGAGGAGTGACATGAGGTGAGTATGGAGCGGCGCCGGAATGAAAGGGAGGAAGGAAACGGGAGATCCCCGAAAATACCCGCCAACCAACGGCATCTTCCGGCCCGATTGAAAATCCGAGGACCGACCCCGCCGGGAATCGAACCCGGGTCACCTTGGTGAGAGGCGAATTGTTCGACCATTGGGCCACCGCGGCTCTGTTGGAATCGTGCCGGCGGGTTTTCTCGGTGATCTCCCAGTTTCTCCGTCTCTCCCATTCCGACTTTTTTCCAAATGCAGTGCCTCATTACGTGTCATCCTTTGTGGCAAGCAGGTGCTTACGGGCGCCCAATCATAAAGTCTGCAATTATATTCACGGTGTGATAGGCTTGTCCTCTGGTACCCTCTTCATACGGTAGTATTTATTAATTAAATTTATAAATCAATCTATCAACATTTATTTTCTACCTTTAATAATGTGTCGCGTGAATTCTTGAGCGAATAAAGGTGAAAAAATTTTGTGAACCTTATGGTGACGCACAGCATAACGCAAATAACTATGCTGTCAGAAATGCGATATACAGTGGTATGCACTATATAATTTCAGGCAATAAATAAGCTCTGTGAACCAAACACGAAAAAGGCATCAAACACGCTCTCTGGCAGAACTTGCTCGTTCAAATAAAACATATTTGGAGAGAAAACATTCTGTAATTGGTGCGTCAAACGTGCTCGTTTAAAATCACACTCGTCAAAAACACGCAAACAAAAGGTTTACAGACAAACACGAACACGCTCAGAATAAACGACGTTCGGCTATAGTTTACTTACCATATTAATTTTCTTTAGTTTAGTCAAATACGTATTCCGTAACTTATAAGCTGTGAGACGCATCTCTACACTATTTTATAACGTAAAATATTGACATATATTGACTATATACTTAAAATTTTGGTCCGGATTTTCCACCCCAGGATGACTGCAATAATATGTGTTAATTTTCTTATTAAAATGAAGAATGAGCTAGATTTTTCAGACCGTTATTCATCAATACACATGATTAATCGGGAAGTACTTTAGGTCCCGGCAACACTGATATAAACGTGGAATTCTATGGTACATAGAAAAACTGCACGACCTACTTAAACGTACTCCAGGAAGACTTGAATGCCAAATAATCTGGAGGTCTGTCCAATTCCATGCAAATAAATGTATAGGAAACTAAATAATACATTAACGAATGTGACTACAGTAATGCGAGAAAAAATAAGAGATTCCTACACTTTGGCTGTGAGAAATTCCATAAAGTGAAACCAATACGTTTTAATTTTTGCACTTATTAAATATATCGAAATAAAATTTGTGAAATTATAAATTTAAATTACTTGTATTGTGATACGTGTTTCCTAACCGAGCTGTAATGGCTTTGTTAATAAAGTTAAATCGTTCGGCAAGGAACAGTTTCTGTCACGGACGACCGTGTTACGGAAATGCACCTCGCGCAAATGAGGCCTTCCCCCAGTATTTATTTAAGGCATAGGCGGTCGCTGTGGTAGATTAATTTCAACCCCTCTGCGGGGGTGCGATGCTTCATTGTAATCCCCGGCGCCTGCCACCGCATAGGACTAAGGTACGTTCGCGGGGGTTTACAGAGAAGGGGTACAAAGCAGGATGCTCGGGAGACCGTATCACCAGCCTCCGAAACCACGAACGTATCAATTTCACCCACCCCTAACCCTCCCGCTTTAGCCCCGCGGGGGTGGCGATTCCTACAAGGGACGCCTAATTACGACGCCAGGCGTGACCGCCACGCCCTACGGCCACATTCTCAGCTCCCGGGGACGTCTTTTGAGTCCGGCAGGATGTCCTCTGCTCCCTCCTTTTCCTCTTGTTATCCCCTCCACCCTTTCCCAACCTCCGGAGGGCGTCGAGTCGTTGGGCGTTAATTAGTGTTTCCTTTCTGGAAACCCACCCCCTTCCTTCCCCAACTCCATTTTCCTTTCACCCCCGCCGCGGGGCACCCTTCGCATAGAAGGATCCATCAGGACGCTGCAACCTTGCGAAGGTCTCGAATCTCCCAACCCTATCTGCAATGCACGCTCTCTTTGATGACACTGTCGGGGATAGGTGAATTGCCTACTCGACGTACGCCAACACCTTTTTACGAGACCATGAATATTTTAAAGTCTGAAACGAAACTCCCGAAGCTATTTACAGCGTGCTACGGTTGTCCTGTAACACCCCAGATGATAAAAAAAAATTTCTCTCGTAGCGAACGTGTCCCTTCAGTTATAACCTCCTTATAGGGTAAAGCTACCCTGCTGCGTGATACGAGGACGTCAAACTTTAGTAACACAAATATGTTATACATTTTAATTGTAATCATATATTTCATACGTTGGTCACATATTGCCAAAATACGCATGGTGCCTTATGTTGGTTATCTTATGAACTCGATGTACAGACCCTTCCCAATATTGTTAAGTGGTTTATCACAATATATTGCCAGTTGACCCTGTAAAACCATGTTTCTTTAGAAGGCAGTGAAGTGTTTGTAAATTAACAACCATCAAAAGTGCATTGTTTATACACTCGAAGTTAATGTGTGTGGAAACTGAGCTGAGGAATTGCACACTGCATTTATAAAATATCGATGATTGTTCGTACTGTAAACGTATAATAACAACGTAGACAACGAATCACTGTTACCATTTATTTTTGTCTCGCACAGTGTTAGTCAATAAAATTTTGGTTATCGAAACCGTTCAAACTACAAAATATCTGTAAAAAGAAAATGTGGACCACACTGTCATATCTTGAAAAGAAAATTAATAATAATGAGCCTCAATCACGAACCGTAAATAATTCAAAACGTAAGAAGCAAAACCATTGCATTACTTGGTCTGCAGTTTCTGATCCATGCGTAGCCAAGATCACGTATTACGTGTCGTAGTACACTATTTACTGCGCGAACATGACTTACTATCTATTTGTGGCACATTTTCGTAACTAAGTAGGCATGAATGTGAAATTTTCTAAAATTTCTTCTTAAAGTTAAATTATACCATTGTTGTGCTTTTGATGGAAAATCAGAGGACATACAAATATCTTTGTATCACAGTACAGAATTCAAGCTAAATAAGTTATTTTATACTATACTATTCCAAAGAACGCGTAGGAATGTAACCTAGAAGTAGACAAATGTGTATTGCCTTGACTACGAATACTTAATATTGCGATACAAGATATTTACTTTTTGTCTGTTTAATGATATTTTCTTGTTTGGCTGAATAATTAACTACTTTTTGTTGCATTAATATAAGGGTTTTACTTTTTATTGCTCTAGTTTCAATTTTCGTAATTTATTCAAGTTTTGGCTTTTTTAGTAGCCCTACTTGTTAGGTGATATCTACTTAATTTTTAAAATTGTCCTCGTATGTATTTTCGTTATTTTAGTATATTTTTTACGTCTTAGTTTTATATGCCAAATTAAGGAATGTTTTTTTTTCTTACATTAAACAACAGTTATATAGTTATAATGACCAAGAAAGTAATCTAAAAATTAACCAACTGGTGAAACTTGCTTTTACAAGTGCAAGTAATTCTATAATTATTAGTGAAATAAATTTTGTTTCAACAAAAATACATATTGTATAAAAATAAGGAAAATTAATTACTTCATTTTTAAGTTTGACTCTTCGCTTCTCCATTTTACGTTTTTAACAAGGAAAAACATTAAAAATTATTTTATTCATTTTTTTTATATCATATAAAGACTCTCGCACGTGTTGGCAGCACTGAGCACTGACAGTCGTAGTTCGGGTCGGCTCCGAGGCGAACAGTTCCTCCAGCCCGGGTGCAAATCGAATTGTCGCTTCGCTTCGCCTCGCCTCGCCGGGGCCCGGGGTACGTGTGCAGGGATCTCCCAGAGAAGTCGTAAATTCGCGAGCTGGACCGAGACACGCCTGGACACATGCCAGATTCCCGACTGGACACAGGCGACACCGCACAAAAACTCTTTCCTCTCTCTCACACACACACACACTCTCTCTCTCTCTCTTCGCTTCAATAGCGAGAGACTGCACAACTTTACCTCTTTGCTGTCGAGTAATTCATTGTGATTAATATCCGGTCATAACTATGCATTATTCAAACATCACGAATAAAACAAACTATTAGTTTATTCATTGTATATGTAACATTCCTGTCACAAGTTAACTGAAAAGTTCAGTTTAAGTACTGTATAAATTATTCCGTGCTGCACTGAAAGATAAGTACGACTGTAGGTAAAATAATTATGTTAAAAAAAGGGACAACAGTTATGTTTGGTTCTCTGTACTATCTTTTCTACAACAATCTGTCCTGATGTTCTGTAATATAAATATGATCTTTACTCCTCCTATAAAATATATTGTTACATATACTCAACAAATGTTTGTAGGAACAAGCCAGAAAGCATTAACAATCAAAATGGACTGTTGTGCGTATTTAACAGAACGTTTCCTACAAAATACTTTTTTCATTGTGTAAGGTACTTAAGTATGCATTGCATAATTTCAATGTCTTTCCATTTATCAGTACGAAACGTTAATACAGATGTTTTGAAAGTTATACATTCAATTATATTTCAACACCTGAACTACAATTTATACAGGAGTAATTGATTAAAAGTGACTTTCATGCGTGAGAACACTTCTACGATCCACTATTATATGTGTATATTTTTCTTTAAATTTATTTTAAGATGTTTTGATTTTAAACCAATGAGTGAGGGAGAAGAAAGCAAAAGGTTTTAAAGAAGTTCGCAGGCATTATACTGGCACTGCAGTGAAAATGCACTGTCAGATGTCACCGCCACTGAATATGAACTTGAGACGTGCCAAAGTGTAACTCTTATAGCTAGAGACGGGGAAAATTGGCGGGGTCACTGACATGTAGGCTAGTCTCCAAGAATATATGTGAATTCAAGCAAACAGTAATTGTTCATTAGCTGCTCGCTGACAGTGTGAAATACGCCTGAATTTAGTTAATTGTCGTTATTGGCTCAGCGATTTCAAGGAGGTGTCAAATAAGTAGGGCCACGATTTTGTCGCGAAAAGATTTTTGCCCCACTTTGTTTCAGTGACTCACGTGCACATCGGCAGTTCTGTTTCAAGGTTATTGGCAGCGTGTCTTTGTTCAGACACGTTTCTCATTTGACTGCACCAATCAGAATAAGATTATTGTGAGTCTGTACATCTACAATTTGCCAAGGCTAGTGAAAGTAAAATCATCCAATCACAGACGGTATAGCAGAGCTGCAGGTATGCACATGACGCATCAAAACCAAATGTTGCAAAAATCTTTTCGCCATAAAATCGTGGCTCTACAAATAAGTCAACTGCCGATTGGGAAAGTGCAACGAACTTACAGTTTCTGTAATCCTAGCGTGTGCCTAAAATGAAACGCGAATTTTTCACGACCCTACATATTGCAGTAAGTATAATTAGTTTTGTAAAGGAAAATAGGGCATTTGTTATTGTAAATACCTCGTGTCGGGTACTAAACTAATCGCCTTGACACGATGGTAATTAATGTAAGGGTAGATTAGTTGTATGAATTGATTAAAATAGTTAAGAATTAGTTTAGCAATAATTCATAAAAAATCAGGTTCCTCGAAGTCAGGAGAGGAGGTGGTCGGCCATCACAAAGGCATGGACCGGACCGGCAGCCTCCCTTCCCCCTCTTTACAGTCTTCCCAGTCTGACGCAACATCTCCGTAATAACCTGGCAATGGTGATTTTTTTTATTTTTTGCTGAATTATCTGTGTTTCATTAAAGATATAGTAGGACACTGTAAATAATATTTAGTGTTCAAGTGTATATCCACAAAATTGAGAAAAAAAAAGTTTAAAATGAAAGATATGGAACAAATAAATAATGGTCATGGGTAGCACGACGTTTTTGCTCACGAGGGGCGAAGTTAGATAGTTCAGTGTTTACATTGGCTGGAAGGCGTTCCCAACGGTTATTGGACGGGGACCTTTCCCCGCCAAATGTGAAAGTTCGAGGGTCGTTGACGTGATTTTGAGGGGGAGAAGTAGACGTGAGCGTGGGAGGAGATGTTGGCGTCCTACTCAGCAACTTCGTCGGTATATTTCAGAAAAAACTCACCAGTTAAATATTTGCGAAGGCAAGCGTGGGCGTCTCGTATACAACACTGTTAATCAGTACTGCCAGGGGCGTCGCGTGGAGTGTTCCAAGGTGTGCGGTGACCAGCAGTGACTATACACAACACTGAGTTGTCTGAGGAACCATTTGACTTGTATGGTCAGGAACACTCCACAGTCAGTAGCATACAAGAGGCAAGGTAGGAATCATCCTATAATTAGAGGTACGCCAATTTCGCAAATACATTCCAGGTCAGGCTGAACGCCAAAAATATAGGCTTCATAATCACGTGTGTGATTAGCTGGCGGCTGTCACGAAACGCATTTGGCTACTGCAAGCCAGTTGTAAATAAGGAAATGATCCATAGAGCTATCGCTTGTAATGTTGTATGCCAATGAATAATCGACTGTATCCAGAGCGTGTACAGGACTGAGCAATCTAGGTTAATGCCAGATGAATCCGCGAAATTGACGTACCTCTACCTATAATTAGGGACCTGAAATATTCGCATTTCCTTTTGGACCCAAGCTAGAATTCAAAAAATTATAAGTTCGTATTCCTTTAACAGTCTCTTGCTTTATTTGACTCCTCCTGGAGAGCGTTGAGCCAATAATCAAGAAGCAAATAAATGGAGGCCAAATCGTGTCGTTTCACAGTGTCAGCGAGCAGCTAGTAAACAGCTGTTATCTGCTTGAGGGTTTAGATATTCTTGGAGGCTAGCCTACTGGTTAGTGAACCGGCGAATTTTTCAGGTCTCTACCTATAATATATACACCTTGGTCTTCGCAACAACACAACTTCTCAAAGCGTATAGTCGCTGCTAATATCGCACGCTTTGGAGCGCACATCCACTACGCCACTGAGTACTGCAATTCTCCACCTCAGTGAGCGGCTCGTGGCGGTACGTGAGACCGATTGTATAAGAGTTGCCGGGGTTCTTAATTCTTATCCCTTGACTCAATTATCTGTTAGCCTGTGCGGAACTAAGGGGACCGTCTCAATCGGATCAGACCAAAATGTTAAGTGCAGTAAGAGCAAACAAAGACAGCTAGTTAGTCATCATTCTTACAGCAAATACTTTTCTTCACCTGTAGAGTGAATTGGTTCAAAAGTAATATACTTACCAATAAGTTATGATAGTTATTGACACTATTTAAGAAAAAACTTGGGTGGCTTGTTTTGTGTGATAGTTCACTTCAATCCATCATTTATTACGTTGTAAGGCACTGTCTGTTATACGTACCAAACTTCTGTTTTAGCGTGAACTACTCAACTTTCTCTTCATCGGGAACATTGCCTGAGACTTATTTTATTTTATCACGGCAGACATTCTAAAGCTTATAGCTATCAAACACTGGAACTACATGAAATTGTAATTTTTTCTTCCTTTATAAAATTACTTTCATTAGACAAGAAATCTTAGAATTATTTATCGCTCTGATTCTTTTGCATAATATTTAATCATAATGTGTTTCATTTCGTGTTATTTTTGAACGATTCTTGCAATGGGGCAAGTTACAAACATAATAAGTATTGTGAACATACTATTGCAGCAAACGGTGTGTCACATAAAACCAGAGAATACACACAAATAGACAAGTAAACAAAGAAAATGACTTTGTTTACTTGTTTGTTCGTATGTATTCTTTGGTTTTGTATGACACACAATTTGTTGCAATGGCGTATGTCCAAAATACTTCTTTAGTTTCTGTTTCACGTTGTAAAAAAATTGTAATCGACGCGTGTAAGATATTAGTGTTCAGTTTATTTCGGTATCCTGTGCAACATGCAGTGTTTCCTGCGTCGATTTTTTTTATTTTTTTAAGTTTTACACTTTAAAGCAATACAAATAAAATTAAAATCTTCAAACAAGAGCTATGTTTTCAAAGACTACAGCTTAGGTTAGTTGAAATTAGTAGGTTTTACGGCCCTCTAACAACGATGTCTTAACAGCTGATTAGGGTGAAGGAGATGAAAGGACAACACAACAACCATGCTCGAGCCAGAAATCGAACTCAAGAACTCTCGCATTGTAGACTGTCACTTAACTGACTACTCTACGGAGGCCGGACTACAGTTAAGTTACTATAAAGACCAGCATCTCCAACTAATTTTGTAGAGCTGAGGTCTTTGATCTGAAATAGGCCTACATGATGTTCTGAAAGTGTATATTAGAACCAAACCACGCGAATACCGCGTGGAATCGGAAAAAAAAAAATTTTAGAAACATGAAGTAGTATGATGACATTTTTTCTGCTCAATGTGGCAACACAGCACTGAACAGGTCCCTTCCGCTACACAGACTTCCAATTACCACTACTGGCTCGGATTGAAACTCAAAACTGCCAAACCTGTTTCTGTATATAAGCTTAGTAAAATACATACGATGATACTTAAACATAGAGTAAGTTTCGACACATTAACTAAGGCTTTTCAGGTTACCTGCATCCTGACACCAAAATTGGTAGTTAAAGCTGCATTCATGAGGCGTTTTTGAGAATTACGTAAGTTCTTGCACGCTTTCAGAACGTCCGCTTCAAAACATGCGTTTAACATGGTATCAATAAGTGAGGAACATAATGAAAATAAAAGCTTAACTGTATGACTAGAAGTACTTATAATAATGATTGGTCAAATTAGTGATACATGTACTACTTCAAGTCTCAAAAGTAAAGTTTTTATTTCCATTCTCTTTCTCACATATGAAATACACGTTCACGAGACGGCGTTCTAAACGTGTACGTGAACTGCTGTAATCCTCACAATCACCTCACGAAAGCAGACTTAACCGCTAGTTTGTTGTTAGGGTACGTAACTTTATGCAGACAAGAACAGTGGCCACTCTATTAATAACCATGTGCAGGTTGACAATATTCTGTCTTCCATGCACGTATGCACTTAAAGGTGTTCATGAGGCAAAGACGTATAATATAATAATTTTGGGCATATTTTAGTTATGTACAAATTACCTGTAACTGCATTATTCACTTGTGAAAATTTTCGAGCTCTCATAATCTTCCCATAGCGGCATGTCAAAGTTAAAATTTGTACTTTCGGGAAGATTATAACAAAAACCAACTAACTTACTGAAGTGAAATAATTTATACTGAAATTAGGTGTTATGAACCATATGCGAAAAGATTTGAAAACACGTAGGGCAATTCCTTCGTTCATTTTCTTTATTTCCGAACATAATAGCAATTTTTTTATTTACTAGAATTGAATAAAACGTGATTTTTTACTGTTTTTATCTTATAACATATAATCCAAAATTTATAATTTAAGTGTAAATTTTTTCATTCCAGTAAGTCAGTTGGAATTTTTTATTCGTAAGTTCGTGTATCTTGCAAATTTTGACATTGACATACCACTATGGGACGACTATGAAAGTTAAAAAAATCTCACAAGTGAGAAATAAAGTCACAGGTAATGTATACAAAACTAGCAATGTCGTAAAAATATAAAATTACGCAATTTTGCGACTTGGATGCTTTTAAGATATCTGCACTTTTTTCTGATATCAAATGTACACATTTCTTAACAAGAGAACTTAACTTACAGTTTTTTTATTTTTAACTCTAAAAAACATTATTGTTTTCAATCTAGAGACTAAACACAAATAAAAAAATGGATACTCAAAACTACAGATTTCTTATAGTTTAAAACAATGTTTTACAATAAAGGTAACTACTTCGCAAATTTCACAACGCATTATTCGTCAAAACGGTACCTCTTTAAATGTTTTGTCAGAAAACATAGGTTCTGAAATAACCTCGCCGAAAAACCTAACGTAAAATCTCATGTTAAAAGCATAATTTGCATAAGATTAAGTGAGACATCACCAATATACATGTCAAAAGATTGCAGCATGAAGAGCAAATAGTCGTTACGTCACGATGCCATGTTTGGTCTTGCGACAGAGTTAGATAGCATGGGATGTGCGTTAATGATTACATTTCAATAAGTTGAAGAAGTGATTATGCAAAAACATTTTAACAAACATAACTGCTAAAAGAGTTGAATGTACAACTTAAGTTGTATTCGCTATAGCTCGGCAATCGCAACGAGATAGGTGTGACAAACTAACTAAATTTATTGCTTTTAGCAATGCAAACACACAAAAAAAAACATAATACATTTAAATATACACATTGCCATAGAATTTTTCCCGCAGATTTATTGTTATTCACAGAAAATTCTACATGTAAAACACAGCCGTAATAATCAGATATAGGGGAAAAAAATAATTTTTACACCCTCTGACAACAAATAAAAACTGAATTATTAACAACCAACTCACCAGTCTCACCAACGCCTATTTACGTAAAAATTGTAATACGATTTTAGATTCAGTCACGCTTGCGACGCGAATAGAAATTAATTATGTCATGTTCAATTTTTTCAGAAATCACTCCGTGTAAAATATTTTTGTCACGCTTACATAATTATACAGTCTCGATGCTGACGTGCACAAAAAAAAATATTTGCGTCGCTTGCGTCGCGTTGCGTTTGTTGTGCTTCTGTGAACGCATCACTGAACCATCGGAACTTGGGGAACCAATAATTTTCCCAGCAGCAAAATGACGCTGTGTTTATATTCACCAATCAAGGGCTCCGCGTTCTGGAAAAGCACAGCACAGCTGTGACAAAATTCTTTGATATTCAAATTCACAGAGTCGATAGTACATTACAGACCTTCGTCCAAAAAGCACGAGCGATGTACTGTTCACATGTCCTAAACGTACATTTAATAAGCCAAAACTTTTTAGTTACAGTAATCTATTAATGATCTCTGGTTCATCTACATTGTTTTCCGCGGTTTCCTGTAGTAAATTCTTTACAAAGGAATTATTTTTCCTTTTTTTTAAATGTTTTTGCACGTAATTTTGAGTCATCAAGACACAATTGTGTCCTGATTAAATACCACACGTTTTGTTCAACAAAACCGATTTGGGGGCGGGGGAGAAGAATTTAAGGAGGATCAGAACCCGCCATTTTGGAATAATGAAACTTCTGTATTTATTTTAGCCTACAAATTTTTCTATAATGTTATATGCTTCGACATGGCAGAGGGAATAATTTCTTACTTTGTATACAGTTGGCATTGCTCGACTACTATTGCTTATATTAAACCTGTGACCATCTGCAGAAAAAAAAAGTATGTTCTGCCCCCGAAAGGTTGCTAGTCTAAAACTTAGAAAGATAGTGAAGGTGTGACAATTTGGAAGGTAATATCTGTGCTATGTCAGACGGAAAATTTTAATAACTCTCATCGTATGGAACTTACAGCGAAAATTGAAGAATTCGAAGATGGAAGGTACTGATCCACCTTAAGTAAACAATGACAAGTACTGAACCTAGAAATGGTTGAAGTGATACTAGGTTAACCACGCAATGGCTTTTTAACAGTTCATTCAATAGACAGTCTATATTGGTAATCATCTTTTTGAACTGCCGATGTGTGTTTTTACTGTAGAAAGGCGGAATGCCACATATTATTATTCAACATCTGTAATGGCATGTGCAGTTACTTACATAATCCCTATTATGACTTAAGTTAATTTCAAGATTCATCCGGTAACTGAAATTGCAATAACTGACACTAGACATATTTCTTCTAGTACTTAGGAATAAATTTAGATTTATACATACTAACACGTCTTCTATAGCGACGCAGTACTTGCCGACAAACCGTTAATGAAACAACAAACTTTGTTAATGCAGCCCACGCGGGTCGAAAGACAACATTAAATTTATCTCACTCTCAGGGTATTGTGTGTTCGATCGGGGATCGGGGTCGACTGCACTGCGGGAGTCCTTCATTCCCCTCACAGCTCCCCCTTCCCCTGCGAACGCTCCATCAGTTGACAAACTACAAACCGATACACGCCGCAAACACTAGCATAGCTCTTGCGAGAAAAAAACATTCCTACAGCGTCTCGTGCTAGAATAATATCTGGTTTAATACCTGAGCAAAAAAGCGTGTATCTCGAATCTGGCAGAGTCAACGACGGATTAGAGAAGACCGATGTGATATCAAGGTATGAACCAACATTTCTACTGCATGTGCTGTTTTATATTTTGAGTTT
Organism: Medauroidea extradentata; assembly: GCA_003012365.1. Lineage (NCBI taxonomy): Eukaryota > Metazoa > Arthropoda > Insecta > Phasmatodea > Phasmatidae > Medauroidea > Medauroidea extradentata. The sequence continues at coordinate 24,653 of PNEQ01075450.1, forward strand.
TAAACAGAGCAAGTATTAAAAAATATTCTTACATATTTCTTTAAATCAGTTTTTATGTGTTGAATAATTGTGTCACGGCGAAAATACTATGTTTTTAATTTAATTAACTATTTAACTATCGACTTTTCAATTAACTAGCTAACACCAAATCACCATAGAGTTCTTGTCTAGGAAAAGTTGAGAAGCTAACTTTTGACCAGACATGTTCATTAAAATCCCAAAATTAATATATGTATATTAAATAAATATATGTACACACATATATGTGTGAATGTGTGTATATATATATATATATATATATTATATATATATATATATATATATATATATATATATATACATATGAGGACACTGACTGACTGACTGACTGACTGACAGGCTGACAGGCTGACATACAAACTGGCAGCCCAAACACCTGAACCAAGAATCGTGAAATTTAGTGTGTATTCTCCCCTCAGGTAGTAGGCGAGCGTAAAGAAAGAATTTTTCGAAATTCGACCTCCGATGGGATGAAAAGAGGTTAAATGTGTTTCAGAACAAACGTCGATAGAGCTCAAACCCGACGGCCTAACATCATGATTATTACTTTAATGGGACACACACAAAAATGCGTACGAGCAAATTTCAGGATTTTTCGAAATTCAACATTTAAGGGGGTGAAAAGACCTTAAATGTATTTCCGATTAATTATCGATATCTATCGAATCCTTCGGGCAAGAGAGTTGGTATTCACTTCAAAATGTTGCTTACGTAAATACCCAAAAAGCAGTTTTAATGATTTTTTGAAATTCGACTCCCAAGCAGAAAAAGGGGCAAAATGTGTTTGTTATGAATTGTCTATATCACTGAAACACAACAGACTATCGTCGTGATTTTTACTTCAATTGGTTATGTACAGAAATGTCTATGACAGAACTCCAAGACGTTTTTAAATTCTTCAATTAAGTGGGTGAAAGTACGTGAAATGTATTTTCTATAATTCCTCCATATATATCGAACCAATCGAGAAATCAAATTGCTCTTTGCTTTACATTGCTGCACTTGTAAATATCCCAAATACCATTAAAATATATTTTCCGAATTCGGTCCCAAAGACATTTAAAAAAGGGTAAAATGTGTTTTCGATTCACAATCGATATATGGATCCCATTGATTTTTATATAGCAACGTGATTTTTGTTTAATATTGATGCTTACTTAAATACCTGAAAAGTAATTTCAGGTATTTCAGGAATTCCCCACCTAAGGAGGTGAAAAGGGGTGAAAAGTGATTAAATGAGTTTTTAGTTAATCGTAGATATATATTGAACCCTAACGGACTATTCTCATTTTTTTCACGTCCAAGAAACACCATTTAAGTATTCTAATATGCGATACATGGGTATTTCGAAACTCATTCTCTAAGGAGATGAATAGACATAGCACGTGTTTTAGATAAATCGTCGATATAACTTATATATATCGAACCCGTTGAGATATTCCGTTTATTTTTGCTTTAGGATGATGATTACTTAAATGGCCGTAAAAATGTTTCAAGATTTTTCAAAATTCGAACCCTCAGTATTTTAGTTAACACCACAGTAATGCATTTTAAAGTTAGAGTGTACCCCATCCATTTCTTTTATTTTTTTTCCTGTAAATCTGCGTAAAATGTACATTCACCTAATTTAAAGTTTAAAATAACATCTCGCCCAAAAGATTATTTCGTAATGCAAGCATTGTTGCCAAGCGGTAGACATTTTATTCAGCAAGACAGTGGTAAAAACTTATGTTAATATTATTAACAGTCGAACATTAACTATAATGTTAAAGACTCTTATCACGTTCAACTCGTTCAGTGAACCAGTGATTAACATTAAGTATAACCTATTAAGAACACCATTACTTGTTGTTTACTACTTCGGCGTAGCTCAAAATCTTTCAGTGTAAAACACGTCCCTAAAGTGTTGTTTCAAAGTGAATATAAAACTTACGTCGCAGTACTTCACGCCATTGAATCACTGTACATATTGTGACCCAGTGCGGCGTGATATTTCACTCCGAAATCATACGTTTCACTACACGAGTCCACGGACCGACCGAAGAAGTTGGAGACGCGGTAAAAACTGTCAAACCGTTACTTTGTGTTCCAAACAAAGCAGCAGGTGTCTTCTGTCCACTCAAGTCGCATGAATCATGGGACGTCAATCGTTTGGCCTGAGAGAGGTTGAATGGCCAGAGAAACCAACATGTTTTATCAATAATGTTGATTTGATTCAGGCTTATGAACAAGTTACAAGTATATTTATTAATGTTAATGTGAATTGTTTCTTAAGGGTATATGTATGTCTTTATTTTCAGGATTTTTTCTTTTTTGCTTAGTGTTTCCAAGGAGAAGCTGGACTCTGGTAATATAATATTGGTATGTGTATCAACTTGTCTATTGAATTATTCACGTTAATTTTGTTGTAATGATCTTCAGTTGTGCCGTCTTAGTACCAAATTATTATACAAGACTTAGAATTTGTTATCATCAGCAGAAGAAGCAATTTTGTAACTATTGCAGAATAAATATTTTCTTTTGTTTACAATTGACAAGTTTTGGTATCTAGTTGTTATTTTTACAACTTTTATAATTTTTCTGATGTAAATAATTGCGTTTCTTTATTTGTGAATATTACTCACGATAATTTAAGTAAAAACGTATAACTAAGTCTAATGTTGAAAGCACCCCCTCCATAAAATTTCTCTTAATATTATTTATCTGTACAAACGTAATTATTTGTTACGAATTTCCTTTCAATTATTTTTATTATTTATTCAAGAGTTTTCGGTGTGTATTTTTTTTCTGTAATTAACACTTTCCGTTTTTAGTTTACCGTTTTTCTTGGCCCGAGAAGTCGGCCCTAAGAACACGTAAACTTCAGTGGACGAATGCAAGGATGCGGAAACCGGGAGATCCCCGAGGAAATCCGCCGTTCAACGGCGACGTCCGTAATGTGCGATTATTGGAACGACATCACTGGGATCTGAGCCTGAATCACAAATGTCGGAGGCGAGCTGCCTATCCGCTGTATCATGTAGCCAGGGGCAAGGCGTGGATGCGACCTACCTAAGGGAAGCGGTACTGGACAATGGCAATACACAACGCTGAATGTACGTAGCAACATTAGACTGGCAGGTGCAGTACAGCAGCTAGCCAGTGGCGAGGAGCGTATTCACCAGTAACACGACTTCAGTCAGACCAAATAAAAAAAACTAGTTGTATCCTGTATGGACGTTAGGGCTAATACCATAGCCGTCTTTAGTAGAAGGCCGTGGCCTTAGATCTGGCAACCCTGCCAGGAGAGTTATTTTAACACTTATTTTGTCTCACCAACGGCTGTGGCTTCCCCTGATTCGCTAATATGTAGGGCACAATAACGAATCAGGCAAAGCCATTGTCTATGGAGAGCAAACAGAAGTGTTAAAATGAATCCTCCCTGGCAGGGTTGCCAGATCTAAGGCCGCGGCCTTCTACTAAAGATGGCTATGCTAATACCCGTTCTCAGAGTGTAAATTCACAGCTAATACAGCTTCCTTTATTACGTGACCACGCTTCGGCACTCATGCAGCCCTGAACGATGTAATGCGAGAAACGAACCGAAGTAAACACGTCACGTTCTTGTTTCTTGATATGTACGAAGGCTCCGATAACGCCTAGTGGCCATTAGTAATATGGCAGATTAAACCTAATAGATAAATAAACACTGAAAATATCAATTGACCTGTACGCTTTTTTCGAAGCCAATATGGATAAAATACTCAAAGACAATCCTATATAATTGTATTTGCCAACTTGATGAGTAAATACTTATTAAAATTAACAATTCGTTATGCGTGATTTCTTGTGCCGCAGATGAATGCACGAGGTTCCGACGTCAGAGATTGTGCCTCAGGAGTTGGAATCACTGGAAACAATTTTGTTTTAAACTTTGGCTAAAACTATTGTCTAGGATTGCTATTGTTTAATTTTCGCAAATTGGCTTCAAGAAACCTACAGGTATAGAATAAATAATTTAGCGTTGAATTATGTACCACGTCCTCTTAAGGGGTGCCCAAGTAACACTCATTTGAGGGAATTATCTACAAAGCAGAACTAAGGCAAATGAGCAACATATTTACCGAAAACTACTTAAAAGTGTCGGTACATGGACCGATATGGGATACTCTGTTCGATGCCATTTTATAATGTTTTAAGCCTTGAAATGCTGAAATTATAATTACTTCGGCTAGTTCTTTCGTGGCTTTACATAGAAATTACCAGAAAACACATTGAAGAAACTGTTGATATTCGTAGACGTATTGGGCGACAAGAGCAAAATTAGAATTCTTTGCATCTAGAACAAAAGCGAAGATGTTGATATGTTCCTTTAAATGTACACCTGCAGTATGGATCCTGAGTACTCCAGCGGAACAAGTGATTCATTCCAGATACCCGGTATTCTTCTTGGAACAGATAGATTAGTTCGCACCACCATGAGAGTTATGTAAGCAAAAATAAGTAATTATTGAAGCCATTTGTAACACTAATTCAGGAATTAATTTGGATACCTTAATAATGAGTCGTAAGAGTATTTTTAATGATATATTTACGGGGAAATTGTAAGGTAAAACGGATGTGACTTCTCCAATGACAATAAAGATTGTACAGAGAACAATGAAGGTAGCAGTGTTGGCAATAACAAAGGCATACTGAAATGTCTCCATAAACTCACTCTATGCGTTAGATGGAATACTGTCAAAATATCTGCCATTCAAAGACAGATGACAGCTCACCCCTACCTCAAATTACAAAATAATAAAGAAATAAATTAAAATAAAACGTGAAACTGTATTTTTGCACGCGAGGAACCGTCAGTGAAATGAAAACGTCAAAGTCAGATGGTTACGGATTCCTGCCAAATGTTTAATATTGGATAAACGGCAAGTTCATAACAGGTAATCATAACATTGTTCAACTAGCCACTGTACACGATAAATTGAAGGCAAAGTTACATGAAATTTTATCGGTCAAATAATTGCTACGCGATGCCTACGACACGGTGGCACATTTACAATGACGTGCCTCAAACCGCAAGACAATAGGCTGTCAACTTTCACCTCAATATTTCGTGTAAATAATTCTCACATCTAAAGGGGGAAAATGCAATATGGACATACAGTGAAAAAACGCACCCGTTCTGCACAATAGTTCAGAATGCATGGCGTACAATTCAGACTTTTCTACCAATTTTCACAGTTATTCCCACTGTTTACGAGTTAGTGGCATAGTGGAGTAGTGTACAATGTACAGGACTACTGTAATAACATACCACAGCTATAGGATAAGTCCGCGCTATGAACCATACATCAGGTATTGCGAACTGTAGTGCAGAGAACGCGCGCGTTTTTTACCTACATCCATGTAACACTTTTTGTTCCTATACATGTGAGGAATTTTCCTCCAAAATACTTACATGGAATTTGGCAACAGCTTGTAGAATGACTAAGTCAAATATTGTACATTAAAGGATTGCTTTACATTCTGCGCACCACACTGAATTTTAAGAACATTTGAAAAATATGTCATAGGTTTGCAACTATAATTTGAGAAACACTATTACTGCATGGTTCATGCACACTCTAAAAATAGTTAATAAATTTGCCAGACGTTCGTATAGGAGCGCTAAGAAAGTAGGTATGGTAGAATAGTTTCCCAGACATCTATGGTAGCACTACTAAACTATTTTATAAAACAGTCAAATGTATACTGAAGATACCAGGCTTGTATTGTAACAAGTGTAAAAGTTTGCATATTTACAAGGCGGAAGTATGGTAACTGCCCCATACTGTGTTTAGGTTAATTTCTTCCTAAACAATTAGTAAATTTTTTTACAGTGCGGAGCCGCTGAAGTTGACGTTTTCAACAATCAGTATTGGGTTATATTTTTACCATTAGTCCACTTGACTATCACTATTGGGTTATGTTATTACTATTAGTCCACTTGACGATCACTATTGGGGAATATTATTAACATTAGTCCACTTGACTATCACTATTGGATTATATTATTACTATTAGTCCACTTGACTATCACCATTAGGGAATATTATTGCTATTAGTCCACTTGACTATCACTATTGGGTAAGGGTTTGAGGGAGTAATTTAGTTGGGGGCTGTCAGTTGGTATTATGAAAGAGTACAGCACACAAGGAGTGTCAGAACAGGAATAGAATGAAGATAAAGGCATGCCCAGCGCTGCATAATTTAGCAAATAAGAGTGAGGCACTGACGGGTGAAAGTTGTGCTGCTGACGTTCCAGCCACACACGTTGGCCATTATAACTTTGCAGAAAAATCCCTGTGCAGAAAAAGCGACGGAGACGTAATGAATGCGTTAACGCAAACGAAAAGAGTAAACTTTATGCAACAAAAATTTTGCTGCGCAAAGACACGTTTTTAATTGAGACGCTGCAATTTATTATGCGAATCACTGAAACTCGGCTTTACTGAAGATAAAAAAACTTCGTCTAACGTATACAGCAAATAAAACAAAACGTTGTGTTACTTTTAAATTAGGACTTGAAAGAATGAAGAAAACAAGTACAGCGAAAAGATCATTGACACATTGCGGATTGCGGAAACAACTGTTGAAATGGACACTCACTAAGAATGAACGAATACATACTGAGCACATGATCTTCAGGTATATCATATCATTAAACTTCCCTTCTAATTTGTCGAAGAAGTCAGAAGAATTGAACCAGAAACCGGTAATACAGCAGAGACGATTCAAAACGGAGAAATATTCAGAAGCAAAGCCAACAGCATAAAATTATTCGAAGATAAATCGCTAAAAAGAGGGTCCATACATTACATTTCCGAGGAATAGAGAAATAAAGTAAGCGATAGAATGAAATGTTCTGGAGAGAAAAAAAAAAGTCAAGAAGTCCGGTGTTCCACGCTGTCCATAGTTGGCCGAATTCTGAATAAAGAAATAAGTAACATTTTCTTGTAAATGTAGTTGTAGATGTTGTGGATATTTTTAGGCAAGCTTTATTCAAGGAAAAGCATATTTTTTTATTTGATATAAAGAAGATAAAATTGTAATTAAAGAAAAATTAAAAAAAAAATTTGTAAGACAAATTTTATAGATTTTAACCTGTCATTTACTGATACGCCAGATTTCTTTGCCGGAAAATACACCTTCTGAATTTTTTTTTTTTTTCACAGCTGTAATGTACTTCTAGGTTCCTGGTTTTGGGGCGACATCGGCGTGTTTCGGCGCGTCACAGCGTGGGCGAGGCGAACCTTGCATAATGCCCGCGAAATTAAATCCACGTGCGCGCACTAGCAGTCGGTGGTTCGCGTGTCGTTAAAATTTACGTACGCGGTGGCGGTGAGAGATACCGCGCACGGCGGGGTCGTCATGGTTTGGCGTGCACAGAACGTGTGACGAGCGGGGGAAACAGTGCGAGATAGCGTCCGACCAGGCTTTCATTAGCATCTGTGTCCATTCCCACGCAGCGCTGTTCGGTCTCACCCCTCTTCTACCCTTGCAAATCATCTCTCTCTCTCTCTCTCTCTCTCTCTCTCTCTCTCTCTCTCCGGGTGCTGGTTCGGAATGGATGGCGGCTTCCGTGGTCGTAATTGGCTCCGATGTAGTCGCATGAGTCATAGAGTCATCATTATTTTTATTCCTAAACCTGAGCAGATATCAAAAACTGTTACATAGTTTTGTTAAAAGCTGTGGTTACTATGTAGCCAAATATTTTTTAGATAAAATGGTTTATAAATTTAGCCCATTAGTTCGCGAATGATAATCACATGAATTTCTTGTGTGTTTTATCTTAAAAAATTTAGTTAACATAGACCAAATAGTCTTTAACTGCTCTCGTTTAGGATTTTAAAAAATAGCCGTCGTAAAAGCCGTATAAACGATGGATCATAGCCTTAACTGCGGCTGTTTCAAGATTCCGTACCGGGCCGCTGTTGACTCAGTGACTTAAACAACTGCCTCCCATCAATCCGATCCGGGTTCGATTCCCGATGCCGCTAGTCGGCGGGTTTTCTCGCTTATCTCCGGTTTTTCCCCTTACCCTTCATTCCGGCGCTTATCCATGCTCACCTCATGTCACCCATCACCAGCGCTGAAGAACTAGATGTTGAGCGCTTATCAAAATTTCTTCAGTCTTTAGTCTTACGATACGGAAGGAATACGTCTCTGTACAGGTGTGTCAAAAATCTAACTGGAGTAGCCTTGGTGGATGGTAAGCGGTTTGACGACTTCCAAAATAAACCCAAAAAATATAGCTACACTCAGTGGCTAAACAAGCTCTTCAATTTAGGGAGGGGCAGGTAATTTGGCGCCCTTCTCCCATTTTTCGAGTAAGGAATTTGAACTTGATTTACAAAATTTTATTTTATTTTACAAAATATAGAAGCAGAGACGTATACAACAATATTTGACCAGCAGGACTATTTTACGCAGACACCAGAACTAATGGTATAACCATATGTTCAACATTTGGGCGCTCATTTACTATTGATTTCGGCGCCCTTTCCAAAATTTAGGGAGGGGTGGGGCAGTGTATACCCTGCCCCACCCTTGTTTACGCCACTGGTTACACTGTACGTTCCTAGTTATTTATAAAGGCTAGAGATATTTCAAGGTGTCACACACTATAATTCTCATTTCGTTACGAGTGTTATTGGTATTTGAGTCTATTGATAGTTCACGTGTATACTCTCTTCCACTTACTTTCATCAAAATTTGACTGGACTGAGTACACAACTTTTTTAGTCTTGTAGGTGTTTGTTACTATGTCAGTCATCATTTTTAGATTTAAAATAAACTTGGTATGTTCATTCCACCGTATGCACTGTACATTTTGTCTTGCATTGCAACACAGCATTGCAAAAACATTAACGGGTGTTACTTTTATGCAGCTCAAAGGGTTTTAACTGAAGTTGTACAAAACAGAGCACAACACCATGCATTCCACTGAAGGCCGGTGTAAAAGTGGGTGCCTGGATTATATTATCCTGCGTGCCTGAACTAAAAAAAGAGTGGAAGCAATAAAGACGACACGGGTACGTGTATCACGACTTATACTTCCTGGGTGCGCGTCAGTGAACTGGAGCGCAGTATCCACGCCAATAGCAAGTCTCTATGAGACACTCAGTAGTAACCCTAACATTTTATGACGTAATATGAAAGCTAATGGTGTGTCGTACGTGCCAATACCCTTTCAAAGATTCTGCACAAATATATACATTCCTTTCCTCCCTCCCCCTCCCCAAATAACAGTGATAACACCAACGCAGCTATTCTTGGACAAGAAAAAAAGAGCTTTAAGGCCAAATACTGTTACACACATGTAACGTTCCAAAGTGGTGTTCATAAGCCGACATAATTCACGCACGTTTAACAGATATTGACTTACCTTCTTTGTGCCGAATCTCTGCGTATAGTTCAACAGCCTGGGCTAGTATTATTTATGCTACAGGATAGAAAGAAAATGTGTTTCTTTGTGTGTGAATTTTGCACAGGGAAATATTCTGACGCTAGATCCGCTTCTATCGCTAATGGGTGAAATAAAATACGAAGTCGTAGTAATATTTAATTCCTGTAGGCTTAGCAAAGAGTGAAGTTATTTTAATTTAATTTTATATTGAAAAACACCAACTTCTGCTTTCAAATTATAAACTTCGTGTAAATTAAAAAAGTTTAGAAAGCTCTGTGATTTGCCAGTTGACTCCTCTTACGGATACCAGCGCTCAAGCGACAGAAATTTTCTTTGTGCCAAAAATTTAACATATATCTTCCTAACCTGTAGTAGAATTGACCTTAGCCTGGACGAGCTATCCTAGAACACATATGAAACGTTTAACAACCTTTCGACACATCTAAAGTTTTAAAAAAAAAAATTGCCATCTTTGGCTTTTAAGGTTTTAAATAACAGGCAATAATATATTTATGGTAGTACCAACCGCTTTCAATAGTTGTTTCTCACAAATTTCTCTGAGACCACGTGCCGTAATCTTCATGAAATAAAACTTGCTCATGAGTG
>PNEQ01075450.1:34824-53205 GCA_003012365.1 Medauroidea extradentata
TAAGAAGTATATTTAAACAGAATTCATATGATAGGAAAAATAATGACTTCTACAGACAAGTCAGGCAACTAGATAAATAAATAAGCAGGAATTATGATAGTGTATGAATTTTCAAAATGATGTTTTCTACCGTGACCAAGGTGTTTAACTCGGGTACGAACCTGACCATCAATTAACTCACAAACCCGGGTTCTACTTGTTTTTCTGTGTTCTAGATATTTCCATTTTTCTGTTTGTTCCCGGAAGAACTTATAAACTTCTTAAACTCATTGCTAGCTCAAGTTTAGAAATCTCAGGTAGATCTTAGGTTTTGTTCATTTGAAGTGAATCACACCCGTTGAGATATAAGAAGAATTTTGATGTCGTTCTGTCTAATCAACAAAATTTTCGGGAATTTGACACGGCGGCGTAGTTTGGGTGTGTCTTACCGAGGATGTCTTGCAGTAGGTCTGGACGGTTGTCTCTAGATCATCCCTCGATACTTATTCGACCACATCCTTCTCGTCCTGGGGCGGCGACCACGTACTCCCGATGCTCGTAAGACGATCGTGACCTCTTCGTCCTCAGATGAAGCTCTCGTTCCCCTCGTTCATCGAATAGTGGACCCGTAGAACCGTAGACTTCGGAGACTTGGACAGCAACGAACACGAAATGGACTATGGAATGGCCTGATCCACGGGCTCTTCTTTACAATTCCCTGGAACGTCCTTCTTCGGCGTTGACATCGTGTATGATTTTCCAATGAAATTCTCCTGGTATTAGTCGTAGAAGTAGAGTGAGACCTTTCTGACGACGCCTATGAACAATTCAGCGTCTCGTCGAAGAAATCCTCAGGTCCTCTTGACTACACGTCTGTTCGGCATCATGGACGGGAACGTTCTTTTTTCCATAAAATTTTCTCAATCGTTCTTCAACAAAACTACATCTCTTGTTTTAACGACGCAACACCCATTCCAATCAATACTTTCCTCGTAGCTTACCCCGGGTTTGTTCGCCAATATGATCAGATCAGGTTGTAATCCGTGATACAAAACAAAATATTCCTAGCATAGATATAAAAGCTGTAGAAGTCATACCTTATACATTCAATACATAGACAATTAAAACTTACATTCTTCCTGACACGTGGAAACTATGGTCATAGAATAGTAAATACCTAGGTTCATTGACAAATAAATTGAAATTTATACGCATCTGTAACATTGGACAAAATGCTATGTTACAAGTGGTGAAATTTTTAAATTCAGTGGTGATTTGAGGTAATCAACAGTGAGAAATATTTACATTTGAAAAGCCCGCGATAACAATACGTCACAACATGGCTGCCGCTGTGACGTCATCAGCCAGTACACCAACCGGCACTTGGCAAGTCTGCAGTAATATTTTTGGTCGGATATACGGTTTATTTTTTTTATGGTATTTTATGTGCACAACATATGTATTTATTCTACTCGCAAACCACGCTAGCCGCTTGAGATCTTGTTCAAAACTAACAAAGAAATTGTATACATTGATTCATTAGTGTTAGTGAGACCTATGAATGGTTGCAATAAACTTTTTTTTATGTGAATAATAATTTTGTGATTGAAATATCAAATGTCGTGCTATGTATCCGTTTACTGTATAAGTTTTATACATAACGTCATTGCACACCAGATACTTACAAAATATGGGCGAAAATTGCTCTAAAACCACTGAGCTGCAGCATCCAAAGAACATTTAAACCTAAATTTAGACGTTGGAACACGTATAAATAAATATTTAATTTAAAACACAAGCACTAGTTTTATTTATCCCATGATAGCAGCTAATTTTTCTAACAGCTTAGTAAGATTATTTTATTTTAACGTACAAAGTATATGAAAGTAGTAATGAGCACTGTTCGAACTGAAATCATATGATAAAACATAGTGTAGGTTATTCAATACATGTTTCTGACACAGGGAGTTTCGTGTTCATTTCGCGACTGCAGCGAACGCCAGTCACGAAAAAATCGAGCTGCAAACCGTAAAGGTTTAATCAGCCGTTACCTGTTGAAAACATTTACTCTTCTGCCATGTGATTGTGTCGGCCTTCATGGCAGTCCAACCTGTTATCATATATGCACCAGCTGTACGCGGTACCTGTGTTACCTGGCGGTCACCCATTCAAGTAATATATATATATATATATATATATATATATATATATATATATATATATATATATATATATATATATATACGAAGCTTCTTTACTTCAGTGACCACGTGGCCACCAGCGTATTAAGGGTACGGTATACAGCAATTTTCATTACCATGTCGTTATACTTTTTTCTACCAGTCATATTGTTTCTTATTTTGGACACAAAATGTGACTAAATTTGGCTCTTATGAAATTTTTTTATCTCTCATAGTTTTCGCGTTAATGCTTGTTAAAGGCAAATTTTTCGTATTTCCGTTTTAAGGACTACACTAAAACGAAATGACATACCAAATTCAAAAAATTCACAGTGGATAAAGACGTCACAAGCTGCAATGTCACGTACACAAAAACAATGAATAATTTTTTTATTTAAATACAAATGCTGAAATTTAAAACAAAAATTTTAATAATTCAGTAAATTAGTTTTTTTGTTAATTCAAAAATATTTTATTTTGTGATTGAACGTAGCTGAACTTGTAGCATACAACATCGTTATTCACTGTGAATTATTTCAGCTTGATAAGTGAGTTGGTTTTAGTGTCGTCTTTAAAACGGAAACATGCACATTTCGACTATAATGAACCATTACGCAAAAACTATGCGAGATAAAAAATTTCTTAAGAGAAAAAGTGTCACATTTGTGTGAAAAACAAGAAAAAAACTGGTACAAATATAAAAATAAAAACATGGTGATGAAAACGGCGGTAGACCGCGCCCTTAAGGCGGCCGCCTACCCCACGCTTCAAATGCGTTTAAGTATGTTCGAAAACTGTTTTTTTCTGCGAAAATATTTTACATTTGCCCACTGTGCCAACGCACGAAAAGAAAACAAACTTCAGGCAAGGTCGGAACCTCATTGTTAAGACGCCGCGCTCATTAAATGCACTGTTTCTAAGCCCTTGAAATGGCTAAGAACGGCCTTTTCAGTCTTCCGTATTTCAAAATGTACTAACCGGATGTATGTGAAACTCAGATTGCGACATGCACTGAACTTAGTTGTAGACTTTCCATCAATAAAATTATATGATCACCGCTTAGCGTCCCATAGTAAAAACCGTTCGGAGGGAACCTTGCACGCTAGTTCAGCGCTTGGCTCGTTGAGGCGACACGGTATTTGATGCGCGCTTCAAGGTCGACATTACTGCTCCGTCGCTTTTTAGCCTCTCACGCTCGGGTAGGCGGCGCCCTTAAGACGCGGTGCAGGCTGATGACGTAGAAACTTTTTTCTGTCAGCGTCGCGGCGGTACCTGTTTTAATCTGTTATATGTGTCATATTAATAAACGAAACATTCACATGTGGAAATCACGCCGGACGATGCTGTTGGTCGGCGGGTTTTCTCGGGAATCCCCCGTTTCCCCCGCCCCTTAATTCCGGCGCTGCTCCATACTCACCTCATGTCATCCCCACCAGCGCTTAAGACCTCGATGTTGAGCGCTGTCCAAAGTATCTCACTCAGTCACTAAACTAAACACTTTAAACATTTTTTTTAATTATATTAGTATTTTCCCTTTTATTTTTATCTGGATTTATTTTTAGTGAATTTCCAATTTCATGCAAATAGCCCATTGCTTGTGTACAATAAAAAGTATCTACACATCTTCAAGTAAACCTCGGAGAGTATGAATGATAGATATTACCTACCAATGTGAAAATAAGTGGTTTTCTTCTTTTTTTAAAAGCATGCAAGATCAAAATTGTGAGTTGTCTTCTTAGAAAGTAATCTCGGTAAAGTGTAGACGCAACATTTGCAGTAGTGTCAATCAGTGACTGACAAGAAGTGTTAATGGGACGGTACACTGAAAATTTTAATTGTTTGAATTTTTTTATTTGTACCAGATATGGTTTGTTTTGTAGGCATATATTATGAACATTTTTTACTGAAACGAAAATTTTTTAGCTTTCATAGTATTTGTATTGTACCATATTAAAGTCAAATTTTGCAAAAAAAAAATGATTTTATACATTAAAAGAAAACCAACTTACAAACCGAAATAAAAGAGTTTACAGTGAAGACCATTACACGTATAAAAACCACATTGATTAGTTTTTTTGTTAATTGGAATTTTTTAAAATTAGGTATTTCTTTTACTTTAAATTCATTACTTTTTAAATACAAAAATGTCATTTCTAGCACGCAAACGGCGAACGATATGTTTTGCCACGCATGTTTAAATACCTTATTTGTGTCACGTATCAGTTTACACGAAACTACATTATTGACATTTGGTTCTATATCTGTGTTGGGATTTCATTCTAAAGTTACTGAAGATATCCCCTAAAGTATCTGTCATGTAGATTTCTGTAAGGTAGGTATCTCAGTAAAATGGCTTTCTTTTCCACACGTCACTAATTCGGTTATCTTTTCCGCGCGATTTTAATAAAAAAACATTCAATGCAACAGGCGTATTCTGGAAACATGTACGATGATTAGGACTGCCAACTGGTGTTTCTTAAGAAAGCAAACAAATTCAATATTTATAGCCATCTTAATGAGATTTGATTCGGTAAAAACGTTAGCATGTGATATTTACTTCATAAACGTTTGGTAAAATCGTGAACACACGTAACATAAGGTCAAATTAAAAAAAAAAAATGCAATTGAAAATCTTGTTGGAACGTTTCAAAAATGCATATTTTACCTTACGAATTATTTACGAGCTACTTGAAAACTATGCGTATGTACCATTTTCCATACATCATTAATATAAAAATGTACTTTAAACCAAAACCAATAAAACATTCAATTTTCCGTGAGCTGCTGTGTGTTAGTCAAGGTAAAACTGTCGTCTGCAGTTAGGATTAAATTTTTGCAGATCGTAAAGCCAAGAGTATTATTTTTAACGTTGTTGGCTGTATTGTTTTCACTCTATAAGAAATGACATGCATATAGCTATCGTTAAGTCAAGCCGTAAAGTAAGACACTAAGGCTTTTTACTATGTGGGGCACTACAGCTTATGTCTTCCAATTTTCTGGTTTTATTGCATTTCGTGGCTTATGGTCCCCACCCTAACTGACGTTGTTAAGGCCTTCGAGGTATGGACGCAAGGGAGCGATATAGAAGACATACACACACGCACATTAAATGGCGTATTGCAGTTAAATATACTGGCGTGCAGACATTTTATTTTTCAAAAAGGAAAGGTGATAGTGGTGGTGATAAATCAATATACGAGTCTAAGGCTACCACTTAAAACATTTTCTGGGACACGTAAGGCGCAGTGTTTAGGCCACCCGTCGCCCACCAAGGCAGCTCGGGTTCGATTCCCGGCGGGGTGCGCTGACCAAACTCACTTAATTCATATAAACAATTTTTCTTTACCATCAGTATACTACAAGAAATCACACAAAAGAAACCTAAGTCTTACTTATGTAGTTGACTATATAAAAGTGACTGTCGTGCATCTAACTTAACTATTACGCCGTAATGTACTGATGCCTGGTATAAGCGACATACATTTTAGTTACAAACTAAAGACTTATTTTGGACACACGCCGTTGCAACTAAATTGTGTCACACAAAACCAGAGAATACACATAAACAGACAAGTAAGCAAACAAAATGGCATTATTTGCAACTGGTAAACATAGGTAAACAAATACAATTCCACAAGGAATTCAGTCAGCGAGTTACAAGAAAATAAATGAACACAAACAAGCACCACAGCACAAGAAAAAATAGATAACTCAGATTATTCCACAAAAGGAATTTCATCAGTAAGATTTAAACAACATACAAAAAGTAATTACAAATACAAACAGGCAAAACAAACGAATTACATAAAATAAATAAATAGTAGGCCTAATTATTTTCTGTTGAAAAGTTTGTATAGCAAAAACTTCTCTGGTTAACTACACATTTTCAGTGAACGGGCAAATTATTTGAAATAATTTCCTCATCATGATAGCAACGCTATAAATTTACGAGCACTAAATATTCATTGCTTAATGTTTATTCTTAACATTTAATTTTACGGAAGGCTCTACAAAATTAAAGTAAAATACCATAAAGTCAGTAATAACTGTTCTTATCGAACCACGATCCATTACAATTGTCTGATCGGTAAATGTACTACATCGCAAAGACTGACGTCAAATGTAATTACACTAACTAACGTTCTTACCTGTACACCACTATATTGTGGTTTAACAATCATAAATCTGTTATCTTTACCTATCGGGATGTACGGACTACGTAGAACGAGGTATCAACTGTTCAACCGTTAATTAACAACGCAATCGAATTAGTCCAGCTTGTTCACGTTTGCAGAGCGAGGGGCGGCGTACAAATTGCAAAGTGTTTCCAGTCTATCTGCTCAGCTCACGCAACGTTGCCGGATCAATTTCTCTTCGTTACGTTCTTATCTGCTGACGTGCCGCTAAATTAAGCTTTTGCTCTCCTTCATTCTACGTTTTCCTCTTTGTCCGACCTAGCCAATCCATCAGACCTCTATTTGCAGGGGTTAGGCCCTATATCTTACAAAGGGGAATAAAAGAAAGAGAATATTGTGCGTATCTACTGGAGTAAAAAAAAAGAAATCGTGGGCGCTTTGTACAATTAGAGCGACTAAAACTTACAGTTGTGATATGTAAATTTTGGTCGTGATAAACAGTGTTAATTGAATACTTGGGTAACTCTAAAGATAAATAATATAAATTGCTCTTTCCTAATAACCTTCATTACCTTTGAAAAAACTCTGATAATATTACTGCACGTAAACAATATTGCGAAAAATGAAATAAATTTCCTCACTTGCTGTAAAAAAAATATTTTTGGGGCTCTCACAGAATCCATATGAAAATATAGGAATATAGGTGCATAATATAAAGTACAGCTTTCTTGGTCTGTATTCGTCTATTCTCCTGCATGATAGGTGTAAAGATAAAGAGGAAAAGCTTGACATTAATTTATTCCAAACTTTTTTATAGAGCGATAATATTCTGCATGTCCTACATTTTTAATTTGGAAGACTTAGTACAGCTGTCGTCAAGTTCTGGATATATTTTCTAATGTTATATTTACGTAAAATATGTTTATGTGGTGACTCAAAATGCGTTAAAATAACGTATTATCATTATGTTTTACACTTAAAAATTAAATAATAAATTCTATTAAATAAAACCAGAATTATAGAGGCTTTCGTTTGATTTTAAGTCCCATATTTCAGAAATAAATTTACTCAGTATTTTTTTCCCATAGAAAAATATTACCACCAAATAAATACATTCCATTTAAGCACTCCGCGCATAAATACGTTTTTATTTGTGGCACGCGTCCCAGGCTCATTTATATCGCTTCCTGTTCTGCATTGACACCAGAGAGAAAATGTTAAATCGAAGACACTCTTTCACAGAAATCATGGCCACCGACTCTGGAATCAAGTCGTGTTATCATAAATACGATGAATAAGCCTGCAATACAATGACACGTCTCCGTATTTGACGAACCTTATGCGTGTTGACGTGAACGTAGCATATTATCCCCATCTGGATAAGATGGCCCGGACAAGCATAATGGCCACTACGTTCCCAGGGTCTCACACCAGTATACTTACGACTTTTAGGGTTTCGGATCATTTTGGAAACGAATGTAATGTTATGACTACCAAGATCCACGCCTTGAGGACAAGCTAGCGACGACGGCAGTGCAATGGACGACTTGAAAAGAGGCGGAGCTTCAGTCAGGTGTGGGATACAATTCCTGTCTCCATGGATACCGCAGCCAAACATAACCTTCATGTATTTGTTTGGCTTCACATGTCCCGGATGAGACGTACGTCAAGAAAATTGATTATTTGTTTGGAATTTGCCGCTTTTTCAGGTAAATATTAATCTTACGTACTTGCGTATCTTAACCATGAAATTGCAACTAATATTTTTTACCCTTACGTGCAAATCTATGAATGCGCAACATTTTTGCTTTCTGCAATTACCAACTAACTAATCAGCATGTTTGTAAACAAGCTTTGTTTCCCACCATACTTTTCCCCTGCGGTGTGACGTCAGGGGGCGTGTACTTCAAGTCTTCCATTAGGTCAGTAGTTGCGCAAGACAAGGGCCTCAGCGATTGTCTCCATCTGCACTGAAGTGCAGCAGCATAGGACAGTGTATCTGGGGAAACACGGTCTGTCTTCGTCAGTCCTTCCAGCAGTCACCAGCTCGCCAGGACGGTCCTGGGTTCGAGACCCACGATGCGCAATTCGTCATTTACCGATACATCTGTCATCAGCCTTCGTTATTAAGCTAACGGTGAGATCTGATGTGTAAAATTGTCACTCAGCGTCCTGTCATAACATGGCATTTCTTAAACACGTAACCAGTCGCTCCCCTCCGACCTAAAAAAAAATAGTTCAACCTTTTAATAACATGTAATACTGAACCTAGAGTAAAGCCAGCGTAATTAGAACTTCATTAATTTAGCAGAAATGCCAACTCGTAACATTAGTCTGTTAAGAAGCCTAAATACAAAGTGTCTACCTATGTCTACAGCAACCACCACTTCCTTAACTGATTTGCTAAAAGACTGAAAACTTTTATAATTTGATTAACAGTTGGTATGCGAGACACCCATTCATTCCGCGAGGCTTGTCAGCGAGTGTCATGGATGCATTCGATAAGGTGTGCGATATACAAAATGTCCTTTGAAAAAATACGCCATTTTCTAATGCACCACTTTATTTACTGCAATGACGTTCCAGGAACACAATTCAGACAGTTACTAAATCGGAAATATTTTCCATTAACGAGGTTTAATGGTTGCAAGGTGTGTTTTGTTGTGCAGTTATTTGATACCACAAGTCACGATTTACACCAATTAATAAATGCAATTTTTGAACAAATTTTGACTTACGGAATGTATGAAAAGCCTTGCACAAAGTCACACTGCGCTCGCCATAACTCTAACATGTGCGGTGACAGTGTATTCGGAACGGCCAGAGTTAGTGATGTTGCACGTAAACCCTTCCTATTATGCCAACATGCACAACTAAACTTTGACTATAGTGCATGAACTAAATTGTAGTTACTGGCTGTCGTTTTGCTCTTGGCGACAGGCATATTCATTTTGCGACGCCGTTCTTTCGCTAGCATATTATTACAGACATAGGAAATTTCGCGAAAAGAATTTTGCAACACTTTGTTTCAATGCCTTACGTGCGCACCTGTATCTCTGCTTTGTGGTCAGTGATTGGATGCCGTAACACCCAGCGTGTTGGGGTTAAACTAGCAAATCACAGACGTGATGTGCGGCTGTTATTCGTGCACAGTCAAATGAATAACGACTCTGCACAAAAACAATCTGCCGATAATCATGAAGTTGAGCTGCAGGTGTGCACGTAAGGCACTAAAACAAAGTGGAGCAAAATCTTTTCACCGAATTCCCGTCCCTGCGTACTACGCTAACAACAATGTGATAAAAATTGATGCCTACCCACCATACCATAGTTTTGCCATGACAAAAACATTTGTTTGCGTTATATATTACAAAAACGGGCCATAGAGAGTTGTAGCAGGAGTGCATTTTGTGTCTTATGATATACTGCTTAATAAAATGGGATCAAACATAAATTTTAACCCACGATTTAAAAAGTGCTTTAAACAGCATGAATGGTTATTCAATTTTATCCAAGATCTTGGTTTAATTTATAATTAAACAGACGTTTTCTTCGCTGGTAAATATTTTTTCTAATGTGTCACATAACTGTATTGATCTACATTTTTAAGGTTTCTAGAGCCCTTAGAATATTTTAAATCTACCATAGCTGTCATATGTTTTTTTTTTTACTTCAGTAATTTTCTGACACAATTTGTTCGCATAAATATTATGATACAGAACTGTTATAGAGCCATATCTTGTTTACGATACTACGTATCAAGAAGATTTTGACTAATTGAATTTAAACCTGTTCGACACGAATACTTAATAATGTTCCAACAAAGCATTTGATTTTCTCTGTAAATAAATCTTGTATTTCAGACGAGTAGCTCACTACAGGTTTTAAAAGGTTAATATATTTATGGAAGCAAGCAACCATCAATTAGCTTCTCTTTCAACAACGCCGAAAGTATTAAATAAACTTTTGCGTCACTCTAAATATTTTTAGGTAACATAAAATATTTGTTATTGCTCATGTGACATATTAATACATGCATGTAAATATATTTACCAGTAGTCTGTATTTACAGTTTAAATAGTTCACGGCGAAAAAAAGAATTAAAGTATACAAGAGCTTGTCATAATCTGACATAATTGATATTGCCTTGGAGAAACCCACACGTCTGTCTGTCCTTGACGATTATTCCCAACTCTCTAATAAGTAAGTAAATTTAAATTCCTAACTGCCGACTTAATACCTGCCGTTTATTTAGAGAGAAATAAAAAGTTATAGCTTCGGGCCCGCGAAAGTAATCTTCCGGGAACCGAGGAGAAAGCGGAACAGGGAGAAAAAAAATAAAAGAAAACCCGTTTCCGAACGAACGAACTTTGGCGTAAATATAATTAAAGTTTCCCTAATTAATTTTCTCCGCGCGGTATAGCCCGGGCGGTTTAAGACCGCAGACGTCTTAGCAGGGGGGAACTCCACGCTAACCGTTTCCTTCCCGAGCTTCAAACTCCCTCTTTTTCACATATTCTTCTCCTCGACCGGATGGAGGTGCACGTCGTCGGGGCTATACATACCCCTCAGCATGGCTGCAGATCATGCCAGCCAGGGTAATCTTCTTACCCCGTCAGTCGCCCGCCGGGCTACGGAAAAGGTAAAAGGTGGGTGCGGTGAGTTTGTGATGGAAGGGGGGGGGACACGGCTAAATGAAATTCCTCCCAATTCCACGTCGTAGGCAGGGAACGGTAGGAGATATTGCCCTTCAGAAACCACCCCCGCCACCCCTTCTTCAACGTCCTTTTTTCCCGACCAGCACCACTACCCCTCCCCAAAGACCCCTCAAACTCACTTCCTTTCATGCGTGCTCAAAGGAGCCAGCAGAAGAACCTGCACCCCTTCTCACGGCCTCTTCCCGTGACAACCCTAGCCTCGGGGTAGGCCGCAGTCACCAGAGGGGTAGGTGCGCACGTCATAGGAAGGGGTTAGAGGGATGCAACCACCTCCTATATTCGCCGTTGACGAGGAGGGGAGGGTGCTAGGTTTTGCCCGGGGATTAATATTCATAAACCGGCTTGCACTCTAGGGGGTTCGCACCCGGAGCCCACCCCCCTTCCCCAACCCCCTCGCAGCAAACTAGTCGCTGGGGGAATACGGATATGCCGCGTGTGCGGCCGTCTTCCTGACTTCGTCCTTTTCCTTCTTCGGCCCACATCCGCTCTTCCTCAGCTCCCGCGCGCGCGATGTCCTCCGGGAGGCGAAATTAACGATTTCTCGCGGTTTCCCTTCCACCTCGCGCGACTGCTCCGTGTGTCGGCGCATAAGCAGGGACGGGCCGCGGATACTTGCGACGTGACGGCGGCAAATTTGATACAATTTCTCCCTTTCTCGTATCCCTTCCTTTCTCGCTGTGTTCCACTCTTGTGTTCGGCAAGACGTGTACAAATATATAGCTTACGTACACGTGTAACACTAAGTTTTTTCGATGGTTTAATGGTTTTGTGCATTGAAAATAAAAACATAAGTTTGAATGCCACGTCTGGTAGTTTTAAAGTAATTTAAATAAATTATTATTTACGTTCATATCGAATAATCCCTACATTGTTTTGTTTCAAATACATAATTATTTGTGCTTAATTTTTGGTAGCAATAAACATAATAGATTCTTCACATTATTGAACCCAAATATCACAAAATGTGTTACAAAAATGTGAAAGAATATAGCAAAATAATTTTTTACGAATAAACAGTAATTTATTTTGCAAAAATGCCTACATTTTATTGGGCAGTGTATCGGTACTCGTAGTCTTGAATTTTTCAAAGCACTCTGTTAGGAAAGATTTGAGTTTTTTTTTGCACCAATGTGATTAAACTACGTATTATGCCCTCAAGAGTCAGTGGACGCAAGCTTTTTTTTTTTACGTTTGAGGCCCGGAAACGGGGATGGCTATAAGTCGAACATAACACGTCCGTCAAAATCCTCGTAGCCTCTAGGCGCGTAGTACTAAACTAGCGCGCAATGTTTTCGTAGAAACCATTATTTAATGGAAGTTTAAGCGGTGACCCTGTTATTTTATATTCGGAAAGTATGAGTCAAAGTCCAATGTATTTATCTATTATTTATTTTTCCGTTTACGGTTAATATATTCTTAGCTACAGCAGCGTGGAAAAGTCAGTTTTAGCACTATTGAGAAGCTTGGAAATCAAGGTTTTTAATTAGCGGAATAATTTTTTGAAATCATAGTGACACAGTTTAAATTGCGTGTTCTTTTCGTAGATAAACACACTGGAAACATATTTTAATAGTTTTACAAGAAAACATATTTTCCGTGCCACGCTACATCACGTCTCACGCGCCAGGTCCACAAACTCTTAAGAGGTATTGATCCCTACCACCTTGGATTTATCTGTTTCTTCTCGATAACTTCTGTTCCAGTCGATGTATCAAAATTTTTGTCACGACAAGGCATAGATACAAACTTAATCGATTTTCTGTAATAGCTGGAACCATAATATATTCAATATTTTGCAACGGGAAACAGCTGAAAAGGAAAAAATTGCTTTATTTACGGGAGCGACTACAGAGGCCGCAACGTCAACAGAAACAATGCCATATGGATTTCAAAAAGTGAATGAAACAATAAACTATGCCTTGTCAGCGTGAAAAAAGTAAAAAAATGTGTGTATTCCCTGATTTATAAGAAAAACTGTAAAACCGATCTGACAGGGATCAATCTCCCTTAAGTCAAGGATCCAAAGTATGCTAACTTAGGCTGTACAATCATATCCATTTACTAGTACCGTCTCCTCCCTCTCTCTCTCTCTCTCTCTCTCTCTCTCTCTACAAAACGGCATATCAGTATTTTAAGAGCGCGGTCTACTGCAATTTTCATCACAATTTTTAAAATTGTTATTTGTACCATATTTTTTTTTATTTTAGATATAAAATGTGACTAAATTTAGCTCTTATGAAATTTTTTTTTATCTCTCATAGTTTTCGCGTAATGGCTTCTTAAAGTCATATTTTGCATATTTCCGTTTAAAGGACTACACTAAAACCAACTGATGTACCAAAAAAATCACAGTAGATAAAGAAATTGCAGGCTACACTGTCATGCTCATAAAAATAAATAACAAAAATTATTTGCATTTAAAAATTATTGAGTAATTTAACTTTTTATTTTTAGTTTCAGCATTTAAAATCACACAACAAAGTCATTTCGTCTTTTTTTTTAATTGCTATAAATAAGGTAAATTTTCGTAAATTTCGGATTTTTTAAAAAAGTACAAAGGAATTTTATTGTGTGTTTTTAAATATTTTAGCATATAGCCCATATTATATAATTTCAGTGTAAATTATTTCATTCGATTAAGTCACTTGGCTTTTGTAAAGCCCATGTTCCTCTAACTTGCAAATTCTGACTTTGAAACGCCACTGTGGGAAAACTATGAGAGTTAACAAATTTCTAAAAGTGGAAAATGTAGTCACAAGTAACGTCTATAAAACTAACACTATGTCAAGCAAATATAAAATTATGAATTTTTGCCACGTGAACGCCCTTAAGGAGAAAATCTTCCCAGGAAAATGTTATAGGAACACAAGTCCTAAAACGCACCGTTTGTGAACTATATTTTAAACATTAAAAGAGTTCCTCTCTAGTTTAATTTTTGAATTTTAAAATGCAACATTATCTTCATTAAAGGTATTTATTATGATTTATTATTGCACTATGCCAATACAAAAATACCTTTTGATTAAGTCACAAGTTTGTACATGCTGATTACCTGACGAATCTGATACGACAAAAAACAAAACAATTTTTATTCAAAACTTTTGTTTGACTATTTATTCGTACTTGTGGGACAAATATGAGTTGGTTATACCTATCGCAATGTTATTTATTTTACCAACCAGCTACAATTCTACATTTAAATTGCTGCGTCCAAACAACCAAAATAAACAAATCTTCAGCAACTCCAACATAGACTGTGTTATCCCAGCTTAAGGCTGTTCAATTGCGATAAAATCATAATTTTATATCTTAATGAAATAGTGTTAGTTTTATAGATGATACATGTGAGTACAGTTTCCTCTTATGAAACAATTTTAGCTTTCACAGTTTTACCACAACGGTGCGCCAAAGTCAAAATTTGCTTGTTCTGTTGCCATACAAATAGTGAAAACCAACTGACCTACTTGAATAAAATAATTTACTGTGATATTACATCCCATGAACTTTGCAATAAAATATTTAAAATACCATTAAGTAATATTTAGAATTTTTTAAAAAATCGTGAAAGTACGGGAAAAAAGTAGAAATTTCAGCCAATTTTTTAAATACAAAAATTGCTCACGGGATTGTTTCAAAGTGTTATATTATATAGAGCGTGGCATGTTATTTGACTGTGAATTATTTCACTCACGTAAGTCAATTGCTTTTCACTATTTTTGCATGGCAGAAGAACATGCCAATTTTTACTTTGCGTACATCGTTACGAGTAAACTATGCGAGTTAAAATTGTTTCGGGAGAGGAAACTGTACTCACAACTATATCAATACACTTAAACTCCTTAAGGCGTAACCGTGCGTTAAAGGGGTTTAAATCCACTTTTTACTTTCGTAACAATTATTCGTGTTCACAAAATACTTTCGACAGAAAAAGTAACACATTTCAGAGAAGAACTTTCAAGTGATTTTAGTGTTATTAAGTGATATATTGCGGACTCACACCATTGCAGTGCTATGACGTATAAAACTGCCTTAATTTTTGTGTCCTGAGTTTTCTCAGATTTCTTTAAATTTTTGCTTCGGTTTTAGTTTGGAACTTTAATTTTTACTTTATTTGTAATTTCTGTGATTTGAAATAATTCCTCTTGCAACTTATTAGGTTGTATTTCTTATGCATGTTTTAACTGCAATCAATTCTGCTTATACTTTCCTTAATTGATAATCTTAGTTCTTTCAAATGAAATAGCAATGCAAAGGCACATGCCTAGTACTTAACTAAATTATTTAATAAAAATACTGTTTCAACCAAACACATAATTTTAAAATGTCACGCGCATTGGAAAAAGTATTCAAGTTCTCCAAAAATAGTTAAAAATTGCCTATTACCACAGTCGTAATACACAATCTACTGCTCTAGAGGATGCGAAAATAATCTTGAGTTCTACAGTGTAAGTACTTCGTCACAGAATTTCCAACATTTATATGAATGGATTCCAGCTTAAAGTCCCATAGTTACAACTGTTAAACGAAACATCTGCACGGAAATTTAGCATCTTATGCGTTAGAACAAAGTAACACCAGGTGCACACATCAATGTACCCCTTATCGCACTATCAGTTCTGCGTCGCAAATATAAAAAAAAGAGTGCCTGGTAATTAGCATTATAAATACTTTTGATTGATAATTTTGTGTCAATTCCGCTACAATAAGGCTTGTTTCGAGCACGAAAAAATTCATTATGAAACTACAGTAGTATTTAAAATCTGTGTGCATAATCGTGCGTTGTTAAATTCAAACTTCAATTTGATTTCATCCGAAAACGCAATTACCGACTTCTCTAACAGCATGTAACATTAAACTGCGAGGATGGAATCAGTTCAGCGGAAATTAGTTCCGTGTTTCGGCGGCAATGAAAACGGAATAATTTGGTTAATCGAGAAATAGTTTCCAATCGGATAAACTCTAACGCATTCTGCGTTGTGCAGTTATAATCACGTTCAACCTCATTACCGAATACGCTGCTTTAAAGACGAGATCTAAACACACAGTAGGTCTGTTTACTAATGCGAAAGTTCTTGGCAACTCAGAAATATAACATGCACACACAGATCAATGTGTAAATATATATGTGTGTATATATATACATATTTGTATGTATGTATGTATATGTGTGTGTTAGTTGTATGCGCCTGCGAATGTTTCTGACAAATTTGTATATTGGGAAGGAAAGGGTAGGGCAGAATATTTGAAAGAAATTTATTGTTCTAAATGTTTGTTTAAACGATTTTAATGACCCTAAACATAATTTTTAGCACCATTCAAAATTTTTAAAAAATGTTTTGTTTAAAAAAATTACCATATTTATTATTTCTAGTTTAATATCAGTCTAAATAAAAATATTTATAAAAAATTTACTTCGAAATAATGGTAATGTTGACGGTTTTTTTAAATTTTGTTAACGTTTTGTTTTAAAGCATTAATATGTGTATTATAACGTTATTATTTTATATGTAATTCGCGATTTAAGGACGTATTAAAAATCTTACAAAAATTGCATTACTTAAGTACTCACTTCACTGTCAATCGTCTTGAACGGTGTATTTACAAAATAACTTTTTCATACGTTCCTATGATTGTACACTTAGCAGCTGTGAGTATCGAAAATTATTACCACTTTATATCTATGGAATTTATTTTTCGTAATATATATATAATACACCAAAAAAATGTTTTTGAACTGGCTGTGGTTCTTGTACGCCTGTCGCCAAAATTTCTGTTTCTTGTTGCATCTTAAAGCACAAATTCCTTGAAACACTTCCTCAGATGAAATATTCAAGCATGGGAAATTAGAATTCATAAATTGCGACAGGGGTTTAATATAAGGTATGAATTACAAAGGGAAATGTTGTTCATTCCAGGAAACAGGGTGGCCGTCTTACTTGTATCCGTGCGCAGAATACGTAACGACATATTATTCCTGTTGCAAGACGCGCAGGCCTTAACTCCGTACGTGTTCCTGAACGACATGCATAAGTTAACGTGTATGTTCTGAAATATTACAAGTTCAATTTCTGTTTAACGTCAAAGAAGCCGGCGTCCTCATTGAAAGTAATAGCCTATAAAGCAAGCTGAAATCTTGAAAAATATATCAAACGAACATTATATAACGCAGTTTACAGCATCTAGGTATGGTTAATACATATAGTGGTTGTTGGATCCTAAGTTAAGTTTTTCATACACATTATGACTTCATAATTTCAGCAAAAAAACTGTTTTGAAATCTTAAGACTAATTTACGGCAGTTATTAATTGAACCCGAAGAAAAGGAGAAAGAACAGTTGCATATGTAATGGGGGATGCGTTTACGAACACTATATTTACATGTGTGCTAGCACTGTTACGAATACACGATGGTTCTCTATACAATATTCACCATTCTATGGTTTTGTTAAGATAACTTTCTCTTGCCACCTTGAAATACTGTATAACCGTAAATTAAACTTGGCCTTCTATTCGGATCGTAAAAAGGAATATGTGTACCCATACTTGCATAACAGTTTACTTATAC
This sequence comes from Medauroidea extradentata, assembly GCA_003012365.1. Classification (NCBI taxonomy): domain Eukaryota; kingdom Metazoa; phylum Arthropoda; class Insecta; order Phasmatodea; family Phasmatidae; genus Medauroidea; species Medauroidea extradentata. The sequence goes on from PNEQ01075450.1 coordinate 52,403, forward strand.
TACATTTTAACTAAACAAATACCCAAACAACAAATTCCAGCAGTTTATAGTTCAGCTTAAGACTAGGATATTCTCATCCAGCAATAAAATGTGAGCAATGCTCTCCAGAACATACCCATTCCACTCAACGCACATCCCTTTTCTAGAATTTGATCATTTTCCACGAAAACCTTAAACAGCTGCGAATCGTATTAACTAAAGCCATCCCTTCTTGTAGAGTGGGCTTTGTCGCCACTGAGAATAAATCTCTGAAATCGTATAGATTGGGCTCCGTTGCCACTAAGGATAATGCTCGGAATTCGTAGAGTGAACTTTTACGCCACTGAGAATAAAGCTCTGAAATCGTAGAGTTGGCTTTGTCGCCACTGAGAATAATGCTCTGAAGTCGTAGAATGGGCTTAGTCGCCACTATGAAGAAAGCTGTGAAATCGTAGAGTGGGCTTCGTCGCTGCTGAGAATAAAGTTCTGATATCGTAGAATGGGTTTCGTCGCCACTGATAATAAAGCTCTGAAATCGTCAAGTGGGCTCCGCCGCCGCTGAGAATAAAGCTCTGAAATCGTAGAATGGGCTTTGTAGCCACTAAGAATAAAGCTCTGAAATTTTAGGCCGGTATTCCTAAACAAAAAGTTAGGGGTTACATAAGCACTACCATCTCAGGCGCCAGAAAAGCAACGACAGAGACCTTACTCGCTGAGCGTATTCCTAGACGTGTTTGCGCCGTGTCCCAAGATGGTGTCAGGTAAGTCACGGCTTATTATTCGCCGACCCGCGCGACACTAAAAACAAATAAAGGCATGATGAG
>PNEQ01075451.1:0-53101 GCA_003012365.1 Medauroidea extradentata
TATATATATATATATATATATATATATATATATATATATATATATATATATATATATATATATATATATATATATATATATATATATATATATATATATATATATATATGAGGCGGTGAGTTGCAAAACTTGTCTTGTCCAACAAAGATGGTTTCGAGTAAAATCAGTACAACGTCAATGGGTTAGGCAAGTTTTGCTGGCAACACCGATATTTACCATGCTATAAGTACTGGATTAGGTTTAATTTATTCACAAATTTTATTTTAGAAACATGCTTTGCAACCATCTTAATGCATTAATTAAAATTATGTAATTTTTTTAATGAAATGGATAAGTCGAGTTTTGCAACTCACCGCCTCACACACACACACACACACACACACACATATATATGTTAACGCATTTTCAGTTAAATCCTATGTACACTATATACATACGTAGCGTATTGTTTAAAAAAAAAATTACGTGTGTGAGGTGTACATGTATCCACTTTTTTAAAATAGTTTATGTACACATATTATAACTTTACGACATAGTCAATATCACAATATTGGTAAACGAGACAATTTTTTTCAGGCTTGTGTTCATTTTCCTCGAGTTATCTGATTGGCTGGCTCTGACTACCACACTTGACTACACATTTGATGTACAAAACTTACAAAAATGTCCTACTTAAAAGTTGAAGCGATGCCTAACTAAGTGAAACTTAAAGTCGTGTTGGCAATGCCTAGCTGAGATCTGGATTAGGACGAGTTGGTTTGGTGGAACAGGCCATGAAGGTTTGTTTGGTGGCTGTTGGCGGTCGCCTGTGTGCCTCGTTAGATAACATGAATCCTGTGACTCGTAGAGACCAGCTGTTCTAGCGAACATTTCTCTGCGCTACTTTGCCGCAATGCGTCACGTGCACATCTGCAGCTACGCTTCGTGGTTATTGGCGGTGTGTACTTGTGTAGAGGCGTCGCTCATTTGTCTCTGCCAATCAGAATGAGTTTACCAAGACACTTCCCGTCTGTGAGTTACTGCTGAGCTGAACCCCAAGACGAGCGAGAGTCAAAACTATCCAATGACTGACCACGAAACAGAGTTCCACGTGTACACGCAGGACAAAGAAACACAGCGGTGGAAAATTATTTACAAAAAAAGTGAACGGACATAATGGATCCAGAAGAAGACAAGGGAAATATGTCTTAACTGCGCCTGAAAGCAGCAAAGTAAATAATAAATATAGTATAGGCCTATAAAACAAGATTCAAGTGGTTGAAACTCGGTGATAGAAATACAGATTAGTCTGCAAGTTTTAAGTTTCTGAGAAACAAGAAGACTTTGGGTAAATAATTTGCCCATTCATTTCAACAATTATTATTAGGCTGCTATTATTATTATTAACCCTTGATTTTCACGAGAAAAAAAATGTTTGGCCAACGTTGCTTCACATGTCTTACGTGCACATCTGCAGTTCTACTTCACGGTCATTGGCAGAGTTCGTGCAGTCTCTCATTTGACTGCGCCAACCAGAATAAGAATACCGCGGCACCACACGTACATGATTTGTGGGTAGAAACCTAACAGTCTGAGCGTTGAAAACGTCTTATCACTGACCATGAAGCAAAGTTGCTGATGAATGAGCAAGTTGGTGCTAAAATCTCTACACGAAAGTCAAGGGCCTAATAGTAACACAGATAATCGCCAAGGATATACAATACATAAGGGCACTGGACAATTTCCAAATTATTTAAAGTTAACGTAGCCTGGAATATTCTGCAGTATCTATAGACGCATTCTGTAATACGTGTGGACAGTTTTGGGACGAATCTCACACTAGGCCTGTTGAGATAAACAGTGTTTAAAAAAATTGTAGGCAATATCGAAACGAAAGCTTCAGTGTTATACACAGCACGTTGCAGCCTAGCAAACAATCACCATCACTATACGAGGAGTGGCCAGAAACTGCAGCATAATTAGCACACCACGCGAATACTCGGTTAAATTAAAGACGAAAATTTAAGTGAATGAATTTTGTACGATGACATATTCGGCCTACGTGCAGAATGTGGCAACACTGCACGGCAAAAGTCCACAGGTTCCGGCGTCAGAGATTGTGCCTCAGAAGTTCGTAACACTGGAAACTATTTTGTTTAAAACGTTGGCTGAAACTATTGTCTAGGATTGCTACTGTTTAATTTTCGCAAATTGGCTTCAAGAAACCTACAGTTAAAATATTAATGCTTCTAGCGTTGAGAGAGTGAGTGAGTAAATGAATTTGGCCATCGAGGTCTTTAGCGCGGGTGAAGGGTGACACGAGGTATGGAACAGCACCGGAATGAAAGGACGGGGGAAACGGGAGATCCCCGAGAAAACCAGCCGACAAGCGACATCGTCCGGCACGATTCCCACATGCGAAAGTCCGGGGACCGACCCCGCCGGGAATCGAACCCGATTCGCCTTGGCGGGAGGCGAGAGGTCCGACCTCTCGGCCACCGCGGCCCCCTTTTAGCGTTGAATTATGTACCACGTTGTTAGTCAAGTAAACGTAGAATTATGTTTAGAGGTGCGTCAATTTCGCGGATTTATCTGGCAGCAGCCTAGACTTGTCAGTCCTATACACCCACTGGCCACAATCGATTATCTATTGGCTTATAACCGTACAAGCAGGTAGCAAGCGATATCCCTACGCATTATTTCCATGTTTACTACTGGCTTGCAGTAGTCAAAGGCGTTTCGTAACAGCCGCCAGCAAGTCACAGACATGACAATGAAGTATACATAATTGGCGTTCAACCTGACCGGGAACGTATCTGCGAAATTTACGTATCTGTAATTATGTTTAGACTGCTCGGGGTTTTAATCTGCAACCTTAATATGCAGGTCAGAACAGTAGTAGTAAGACAAGATCTCTGTGGAGCGCAAAAGTGGACTAACAGCAGTGCTATGTTGCCATATCATGCATGTAAAATATCATCGTAGAATATTTTGCCACTAACATTTTCGTCTGCGACTTAGGCCAGGATTAGCGTGGTGTGCTTGAAATGCGGTTATATCTGGACAGCCTATATATAGGTTATGATAAATGAGGGTAGTGGTGTTACTTCAATTAGCAAGCTAGCGGCGTGAGTGCGGACTGCTAGATATCTCGCAATCCTGGACGTGTGCTGCCAGTAAAACACCAGCGGTGAGGCGAGCGCTGCAGCAACTGGGCCGGAGATTCTTTGACTAGTGTTAGCAACGCGTCGCTGTTGCCAACTTATCGGCGCTGGTGATCCCCGCCTGTTAGCTCGGCGGGAGTAATTACCACGTGGACAGCTGAGCATGCAGATATGATGAGGGACAGTGTTCATCGAGCAACGGGACGATACGCTTAGGGCACCAAGATCGTATACACAGCTCGAACTTCAGAGATTTGGTAATTTCGCTGCTAAAAAGAAGTAAAGCGCTATATCATTAAATTTTTGGGTTGACTCACTTATACTCCTGATGTACAAATTCTTGGTTTTGAAGACGTAAATTTGTTAAAAAATAAAAATAATTTTCAGATATAACTAATTTTATGTACATTTTCTTTAACATTTTTTGCACAAAATTTGCATTACTTGTTAAATGCAAGTCGTAAATAGTGAGACAAAAAAATTAACACACAATTTTTTTCTCAATGTCTAAAAATTGAATTAATTTCAGAAAGCAAAATTTAGTGCAAAAATGTTAAAGAACATGTACGTACATTAAATTCGTTATATATGAATATATTTTAAATATTTACTCTAAAACAAATATTACGAATTAATAATCAAGAATTAGTACATCAGAAGTATAGTGGAATCTTAAGAGTGCCGCCTATCATGCGCGTTAGAAGCTCAGAGGTGACAGAGCTATAAGAGCGCATCAAATGCCGCACCGCTCCAACGGGGCAGCACTGAACTACTGCCCAAGATTCCTGCCGAACAATTTTTACTATTTGGGACACTAAGCAGCGACTATATAATTTAATTGGTGGAAAGTTTGTAGCAAAGTTCAGTGCACATCTATATCTGAATATCACGTACATCAAGTTATAGTCTACATTTTGAAGTATGGCAGTCTGAAAAGGCCGTTTTAGCTGTGTGTTAAATGAGCGTGGTGTCTTAACAATGAGACCCCGACCTACTGTAGTCCAGTGTGTTATCTTTTCGTACGTTGAGGGCGACAAACTATATGACCTAAGATAGATCGCAGGCTTTCGCGGCCGTTGTCTGCATTTTCTTGGCTTGTGGGTGTGAGCCGCGTCTGAAGATTGTCTGATGATGGCAGCTTCAACGACTGCCGAAACGTCGCAAGAGAATCTTCAGACGCGGCTCACACCCACAAGCCAATAAAATATATGACCTAAGCTTTATGCTGAGCCAGCTCGGCGTACCGCGTCTTTCTTAGGATCGGTAAATGAAAACATGGGAAAGGATAGGAAATTCAGATTGCTTGAAATTTTCAATGGGCAGTTTCTCTGTAAACATTTGTAGATAAATTTATCTGGCGAGAGCAAGGTGTACTATTCATTCATTTGGACGGGAGATTAATTTCCCCGTACATAAAATGTAAAATTACCACAATACTGTTTAATTTAACAAATATACTGTTGTGTTTATTCACGCTCACGAAAGGGAAAATTTACGAATGGTATGCCCAGAATTTTCGGCGTAAACCATGAACTAAAATTCAAAACAAAAGTTCAATGGAGTGTTTGAAACAAAAAGGGGCGGCATGATAAGACTGCATTTCTGCATTCTTGATACGATAACACAACAGCTAACACATTGCAACGAGCCAGACGACGAGAACAGCGCAATACTATTATACACAACTCAACCTGTCCTCCAGACTGACATGTGACTTGGTTTATCCCCAGGGCGACGAGCTGTAATACGTTACACTTGTAACTTTACTGGTAATTTGAACAACACTGCCAGCGCTGCTGATTACAGGCAAGCAAGGTCATTTTCCAGGCGGCTTGCTGCACCAACAGATGAATATAACATTCCGTAGCGTCTGCCAAGAACGACTGAACAAATTACTTCTAGAATATTAGGCTATAGTTAACCTCTCCGTTGACCTTCGGCTGTTTACTTCCAGAAAAGGTCTCGCGAGTGAATACGTACAATTTCCCCCCAGCCCGAGTTCTAGAGTTGTATTTTTGAATGATTGGAGTCTCGTGTTACGTGCGTGGAGAGGAATGGACGAGTGCACGAGCAGAGCAGCAAGAGACGCCGGTGGCACCCAGTGAAGACGACAGTGATGTCAGAGGTGCAGAGGCGGATCTAGGGATTGTGGGAGGGGGGAGGCAAGGAAGGGGGGGGGGGGGGGGGGGGGGGGGGGGGGGGGGGGGGGGGGGGGGGGGGGGGGGGGGAGGGGGGGGGGGGGGGGGGCAGACTGCCCCGAGTGCCCAGTTAGAGGGGGTGCTGGTGGTGCCGAGAACTTTTACTTGTCAATGAAATATAAATGAGTGTAAAAAAAGATACAATACCTACCAATAGTAAGACTTTCTCTAGTTTTACGTTTTTTGTATTTTGAACACCTTATAATTAGAGGCACGAGTATTTCGCGTATTCATCGTAGGTCAGGTTGAATGCTAATAACATGTATATCACTGTAACTTCCGTGATTAGACGACAGCTGTTTTGACACACTTTTGGAGGTTGCAAGCCAGTAGTATATAATAGAATAATTCGTGGGGCTACCCACTTGTACGGTTAGGAGCCGATGGATATTCGACTTTGGCCAGTGTGTGTATAGGAGTGAGAAGTCTAGACCGCTGCCAGATTAATACGCGAAATACTCGTGCCTCTACATATGTTATAATTGCAGTATTTATAATTAGAATGCACACTTAAAACACTGCTAATGGTAGCTACTATACTCTATCCAGTCTAAGGTTGCAGCAGAAATAATAATTGCTAACGAAATAAATAAAAGCATTTTAATTTTATTTTGATTTCTCGCATTGTGAGTGTGCCTAATACAGTTACCTTATATTTTTCCAAATATTTCAAAAGAAATGTATGCTGTACGAAAATTTTATTGTCATTCACTTGCATGAATTAGCTGCAACCTTAGAATGGATGGAGTATAAGTACAGGTTTTTATGTATCTCTACTAAAATTTTATGCTGTTATTTACGCGAGGGCAAACAACGTAAGCAAGATACGTATATAAACTGTTGGGTTGATTGGACTGAAGGAAAAAGAATGAGGTAAAGGACGTGTGGTGGGGGGAGCAAATCACAATTGTTGCCTCGGGCGAAGGAAAGCATAGATCCGTCCCTGCAGGGGTGACAAGCGACAACGGCATAGAAGAATGATGTTCCGTGGGCATCAAGAAGGTAATTATAGGCGGTTCGGGACAAAGTGAACACCCAAAAAACAGCCCTGCTACAGTACTATTTTCAGCTAATTCGTATCTTTACGCGCGTAACGTCAACGACGGGACGTGTATAACCTCTCTTAACACGTCACTTAATGTTTGCGCGTGTTCAGATAAATTGTGCAATCAGTATGAATAGATACAGTTTAGTAAAAAAAAAAGTATAATAATTATTACATACTATACAGTTATGTCGATTTCGATTTTGTTTCAGTATTATTGTATTTAAATAGGAAAACACACATGCAGTACTAGATCACGTGGTTGCGCTGCCAACCATACAAGCAGTAAGGTAACTATTGTTAATGTTAAATGATATGCAGTAACGGCTAGTGATATTTTTCAAAGATTAAAATTTTAGTGCCCACTTTATCCCGAATGACCTATACGAGAGGGTTAGGGCGAGTGAAGGACGCACTGAAGTGGGTAACAAGATATTGGTGGGACTTCCGACCACAGAGAAGTACAGCGAGACTTGTAAATAGGCTTTCGTAAGCAGGAACATTATTTCTCGCAGTAGCCTAATATTTGATTGTGAAAATACACACATACTCGTAAATTTCAACACGCAATGTAGATAGAAGTTAATAGTTAATGCCTGTAGTGTTAATTGAATGAGTGAAGAGATTTTGGTCAGCACTTAACATTTTAGGGCTTTAGCGCTGGTGAGGGATGACATGATGCGAGTATGGAGCAGCGCCGGAATGAAGGGGCGAGGGAAACGGGAAATACCCGAGAAAACCCGCCGACCAGCGGCATCGACCGTCACGATTATACAAGCGGGGACTGACCCTGCCGGGAATCAAACCCTTGGTGGGAGGCGAGTGAGCTGACTACGTGGACCCACAATTAATTGAACAAGACAACAGCAATAGTTTTTATTTCAACTAAATTATGACCTCCACCTATACGAACCATTTATAATTTATATCAATATGTTCGGAAATTTAACATTCTTGAAAAACATTCATTGGTGTAATGGTTAGCATACTGAGCCTCATTGTATTGTACTGGTTAAGATTTATTCTCCTGCTTTAGATTTTCATATCGTAAATCAGTTTCTTTGTAATATGTAATTTACAATTACACTGAAGGAAAAAAATTTGTACGAATGCGTCTTAATGTTCTTATTCTTGTTGATAAGGTACAGTACCTTACTGTATGACTAATATCCCTTTACGTGTAAGAACCTCAATTTTTGCAGTGTAGCTACTCCTTGAGACACAATAAAAAAACCTCCGTGTTGTGTGACGATCAAACAACCACATAAATATAATTCCATATTAATTGAGTCAACCTCACAAAACTTTTGTTTTTAATCATACCAACAAAACAGCCGGATAAAACAGACAGGAAGATAGACGTCACACAACTGATAAGTTATTTTTTGCCTACAAAACTTACGCGACAGACAAGGTGTTATGTTCACAAATCCATTCATTCTCGTACAGTGGCCTTGCAGCATAGATCTGATCTATTGTTTGCAGTAGAACAGTAATTCAAGCGAAGAACCCAGAAACGCCAGATATCCCAGAGGACGTCACTCACTGCAATATATCCAGATAGCAATTACCGGTTAGACATCTCGCAGAATGAAGACTGGCTAAAAAGCTTCGTGTGAAATCGCACAAAAAAACATTCATTTTCGGTTAGTTACATTCAAGCTCTCACGCTGTGACTATCAATCTTTCTAGATAAATGGAATACTGTTTAATTAGTACGGATCCTTTATTTCCGCGAAAATTTTTTTGCACCAACTGGTTTCAATGTGTAACCCTCCTTCATCGTTATTAGTTGAGTGTCGTATGTTCTGCGTTGTCTGTCACTGCCGATCAGCATAAGATTACTTTAAAAACACACAACACACGTATGTGATTTGCGGTGAATCTTCAAGACGCTGTTAGTAAAAAAAAAAAAAGACAGTTACTGGTTACCCATGATGAAGTACAGCATGTAAAATATATTGAAACACTATGTTACAAAAATAAACCTTTTCGCGGAAATCTAGAGGCCCTATTCAGTATCAGAGCAAAAGCATCGTCCTTCAATGTTTTCTGTATTCGAATGCAAACGTCCAATTGCTGGCCACAGTTTGCTGGCTGGTTTGTTCAGGCTGACGTAACTCTTATCGCGTGGCCACCCAGGTTTCCTGTCCAGACGCCACGTAAGAGCAAGCGATGCAACACACATGCTGACGGCACAGACTAAGTAGTAATACAGACGTGAAATTACGTGGCGGCTCGTTTGATACGGGTGAACTTCGCAGCTTATTGGCTGCTTGAGGCTGTTTTGGTCCTGCATGATGCGGCATGTTTCCTATTGGCCTGACTGCCGGTTAGTTGGGCAGCAAACTTACGCTGATTGGCGTCAGGCGTCTCCGCCATGTTCCTGGCCAGGGAAGCCATTTTGTAGGCGTGTGTGGCTGAGTTCGCCATCCTACCAGCTATTTCACTTCTGTATTCCTAAATGTTCTGTGCTGACGGTCTATCTCTATGCGTTACCAAATTGAACGGTGCCATATTGCAGTCCATAACATGCGACGTCCTATACCAATATATTTTTTTTTGTTAAAAAATCGTTGTAGGCGGTTCGGGATAAAGTGAGCACTCAAAAAAAAGACCTGCTAAAGTTATATTTTCAGGCAATTCATGTCTTTCCGCGCGTAACAGCTAACCCCGGGAAATGTCTAACCTCTCTGGACACGTCACTTGATGTTAGCGGGGGTAAGATAAATTGTGCAGTCTGTAGGTACCTGCATAGTTTGATAAATGCATTTATTCGAAGGTGTCAAGTTTCTTGTACCTTTCACGCCAACCTCTAAGTTTAAGAAAATCTGTAAACCGTGTCGTAAGGTGGTTGCTGAAATCTGCAACCTGCCCTTACCTGAAGAGATCCAAGAAGATCGAAACACGGGTATGTCATTCTTATCCTTGGACGTCCAAGGTTGCAGATTTCAGCAACCACCTTACGACACGGTTTACAGATTTTCGTAAACTTAGATGTTGGCGTGAAAGGTACAAGAAACTTGACACCTTCGATCACATACCGCCAAGAAACACAGTTTAAATGCATTTATTAATTATATAAAAAGGCAATTATATTGCTTTCGGTTGATTTTGTTTCAGCATTGCTCTATTTAAACACGAAAATACACGGAACTATATTGCATAATTTCACTGCCAATCATACAAGCAGTAAAACAACTATGTTAATGTTGAATTATACGCAGTTATTAGTGATATTTTTCAAAAGTTAAAATTTTAGTGCTCACTTTATTCCGAACGACTCCTGCTAAAGTACACAATTGCCTGTCTTCGCCTGCAATACGTCAGCTTTCAATTTGTTCGTGTAACAAAAGAGCAGCGTAATGGTCTAGTTCTTCTATAACGTCTATGTTTAGGATAAAATTTATGAGTGGGCGCAGCCAACCACACTCTTAAAATGCGTTGCGCATATTTAATAAACACATTCCAATTGGGCACATTGTGCCAATGTACGAAAATAAAATACTTCGTGCAAGGTCGGAATGGCATTGTTAAGGGCACAGTTCGCAGCAATTTTCACAGTCTTATTTTTGTTATATTTCTACCAGTCATTTATTTTTATTTTAAAAATTGTGAGTAAATTTTGTTCTTATGAATTTGTTTTGTCTCTCGTAGATTTTGTGTAATGGCTGGTAAATATCGAGATATGCATGTTACGGTTTACAGTACGACACAAAACCAACTGACGTACCAAACTAGGAAAAAAAAAACTCACCGTGAATAACGATGTTGTAGGCTACGTTATATCGTATATAAATACAGGAAATAAAATGTTTTTGTATTTTAAAAAATGGTTGAAATTTTTAAGTTTTATTTGAAATTTCAGCATTAAAAACATATATTTTATGGTTTTATAAAAGAGGCCTAAAAGTCTAGAACACCGTTATTCACTGTGAATTGTTCCAGTTTGGTATGTCAGTTGGTTTTATGTGTCGTACTGAAAATCATTACTTGCAAAATTTTTACTTCTACGAGCCATTGCGCAAAAACTATGAGATAAAAAAATTTTTCATTAGAGCAACATTTAGTCATAATCTATGTCTGATATATGAAAAAATTATTTGATTCAAATATAAAAATATGATGATGAAAATAGCTGTAAACCGTTCCGTAAGAAACCATGCTCATTAAAATCACTGTCTCTAAGCCCTCCAACATAGCTAAAGAAAACAGCCTTTTTAGACTGACGTACTTTAAATTTTACTAACCGGTTGTATGTGAACCTTGCTACAGACTTTCCACTGATAAAATTGTATGTCACCTCTTCAAGTCCCACAGTAAAAATGTATCGGCGGGAATCTGGCACGCTAGTTCTTCGTGGCGATACGGCATTTGAAGCGCGCTACAAAGCCTCCCTTATTGCTCCGTCGCTTTCGAACCTATAACGAGCAAATAGGTGGCGCTCTTAATAACAATGGACCACACTGACAGAACTAAACTAAATAATCAGCACTGTCGTTGTGTCCACAGACTGTGAAAATTAAAGAAGATGTGGCAGAACTTTGCTATTATTTGGTTGTGTGTCGCGTAACGAAGAGGCACAAGGAACGTTGTGAGAAGAAATTTGTGTTTATTCCTTTATGTGCATCGGTCAAAATATTCAGTTGAAATCACAGTACTTTGAAATACAAACAACGCTATTGTACAGTCCTGTAAGCTTTTACAGTGTTTTACTAATCACAGGCTTCAAATGTGCACCATGCGGAAGAATACACAGTGGATCGGAAGGCAAGGGTGACGAAAGTGCTTGCCAAGAAGCGTGAAATGAGGTCCTACGTAGCGACACGACATCAAGACTTGGCGTCTTGGGTCGTTGTTCCACGGGACGCTTTTGTGTAGGTAAAAGCCTAAAATTGCTAGGCTTGTTGTGAGGAACCACGAATTCTTTGGCCGCGACTGTAGAAGAATAAAAAGTCCCGCTACTTACAGCGAGCGGAGACGGAAGGCTGTGGGTTCAGCGACCCGACGACAGAACATCCTTGAGGTGCGGTTTCACAAGGACAAGTCAGTTGTCAACTGTCTGTGCTCGCTTCTACCTGACACTGGATCGCTCGGGCTGCTTCTGCTCGCCATTTTACACCTGTAGCCTACTTGTCATTTCAGGCAGTGTGACGAGAGTAACCTCGGTCGGGCAACATTTCAGTAACCAGAGTAGAGTTTCCAAGTGTTCAATAAGTCACGGAACCCTGACGTGTCGCATGCTTTTAGAAGAAAGAGCATCGAAACTTTTCCAAGAACCTCCACCCATTCCTTCTTAGCTAATACGTATGAAACAAGACCCTCAATTCAATAATTTAGAAGGTATTTCTTCCAATAAATTCTGGCTGATCTTCCAGCCAATGAGAAATATAGATGTCTCGTAATATTTCACATTAATTGCAAATACTGTATGTGTGACTTTATATTTAGGCCTATAATAGTCTATTTTTAATTTTGTTACTATTCTGTGCAGGAACTTAGCCGATATATATATATAATTTTTTTTTTTTTAACAACCGGCTGCCTAAGGTTAGTAAAAATTAACTATTGGTTGATATTTTTGTGAAGTGCTACATTGTTGTTGTCTTGCTTGTCATATAAATTAATCAATTTTATTTTTTAAAATTTTTTTGTGTTGTGTATACGTAAATTTTTGCATATCTACATAACAACGAGTTAGGACTTTGTGTTTGGAATATTTGTGAAAAACCATATACTCTGTACGAGTGTTTATTAGTCATTACTTCGCACGAATATGTAAAGTGGTCTGTTGTATTGTCATGTTAGTCATCATTAATTTTTAATTTTTTTCCTTAGTTTTTTGGCAGTTCTGTGTATATGTAATTTTATTTTGTGTATCTGTAAAAACATGGTTAAGTGTAAGAGAAGGCTGCATGCCTTAACTTCGCCATTTGAAAAATAAGTCAATAAATAAATAAATAAATAAATATAACAAGCTCCTAAGGCAAATGTTCAACTACTTTATTGTTTACGACAGATGGGACGTCAGGTAATATCAACTGACCGAATGTCCAAGGTTAGGTTTATTTTATTTTAGGTTATTCCTTCATACTTCAGACAATTGAAATTTCTGTTAGTTGATACAGACTGCTTGGCTGTGGATGCCAGAAACATTAAACGTTATATTGGCTTTTACATTTAAAAACTTCCAATAAAAAGTACTCGGGACTATTGGTCGGTTAGGATTTTAATTTCTATTTATCAGCCTTATATTTTTTGTATTGCTTGATTAATTGAAGATATTTTGTCAGAACTTTACATCTACGTCTTTAGCGCTGGTGAGGAACGACATGGTGTTAGTATAGGGCAGCGATGGTATGAAGTAGTGGTGACAACTTGATCCCCGAGAAAATCCATCGATGAGCGGCATCGAAAATCAGGAGTCTGATCTCGCCGGGGTCCAACTGCAGATCGCCTTGTTGTTGGGGGGGGGGGGGGGGTACTCTAGCCACTGCGCCAATCGCGGCCCCTTTTGTTATTGGTAGTTCTTCACCGTTATTGGTCAAAGGGAGGTACCAGTTTGAAGTAAGGACAGTTCTATTCCTTATAGAAAGGGACGAGGAATAGTTTCCCTACTGAGGTGGGGAGAGATGTTCATACATAATTCGGCGTCCCTTATATTGTATCAGGCACCCTTATTCGGAATTAAAGTCTTTTGACAATGTTTGTACATTTGAATCCACAAACCTCATTTTATTAATATTGTAATGGATTTTTCCGCTCAAATTTTAAACAAAAAGTACCATAAAATAGCTTGTTAGCCTAATGTGTTATTTTCTTTTACCTACATAATGTAAACCAAATAAGGCAACAAAGGGGTGCCACAACACCAAGCGAATCGTTTTGATTACTTGTGTCCTTGTGTGAGGTATTCTAGTACAGGTTGAAAATATTTTTTTTTTCTTATGGGAGAGTTTGGCACAAGGAAAAATTATGTCACTAGTTTTTCAGTTATTGCTATCGGGTATAATACATTACGAAGCCGCAATAATATTAAATTTAATTCTGCTTGGGAAAGAGAGTAAAACAAATATATTTCGCCTTAGAAATTATCAACTTCGTGTAACTTAAAATTCAGGAAAGCTCTGTGATTGGTCAGTTTACACTTCTTACCAACACCAGCGCTCAAGAGGTCGAAATTTTCCCTGTGCCAAACTTTTAACATATCTTTCCTACGTGTAGTAGAATTGTCCTTATCTTGTTGGCTATGTGACGCTCCTGTAGGTAGTTTGAGGAGGGATAATTTACCCGCTTGCTACTCCCCTTCTTTCAGCATCTCTGCTTTTAGACATAGCCTGGTGTTCGGATAAATCTGGTGACGTAACTGGCCAAACCTACCTGACCCTAGCACGTTACTTACATAGGACTGACGCAAAACTTGAACCGGTGTAATTCGGAACGTACGAGGCAACTCTTTAATAGCACAATTTATGTGACAACACGGCGCTGAATTTGCTGTAGCGCCATGTTTTGGTAACACTACACTAGAGAATAAATGACGCTCGAAAAGTAAAAGGCACAAGTGTTCAGTATTTTTTATAATACGATTTGTCAGTCCCGTGTTTATATTTAGCCCTCTTCCAAGAAAATAAGGTGACTGTCCGTCCAGGGCGCTGAGCGGTGTGTAGAGCTTCGGCCGTTACCACATTATTCGAAAACTGCTCATTTAACATGAGTGATGTTTGCTTAGGAAGAGCATTTAAAGTACGTTACACGTGTGTGTACCCATTTCAAGTTCACTACTACTCATTACAGCATTTTTTCTAGCAACCTCACTCACTGAAAAAAGAAGTATAGTAGCAGGTACTATCAGTGGCGGATTTAAGCCTTTTTCTTAGGGGGGGGGGCGGGGAGTATGCCTTATGAAGTGTGTATACCCACCGCACGAACGAAAGGTGGGGGGTCTGGGGGTCCTTTAGGATTTGTAGGTGCAAAATGGTGCTATTTCAGGAGTTTTCAGGCCAAAAATTTGAATATACTACTATAAAAAATTTGTTGTATTTTTTACGATTAATTATGCTTGTTAAAGGAAAATCTTTGTGCTGATGTAAAAAAAAAATTCTGACGTGCCATATGGTCACCACCCCAATTAATAAGCGTAATAGCCACAATTATAAGTAATTATCATAAATTACAGATATAACAATAAATATGTCATGCGACGATTCATTCTTCTCATCATCGTGTCAGGATGCCGATATTACCTATGTACAGAATTGCATTTAGGAAAAATAGAAACGTATATAATTTGTCTTTGTGTAAACAGCAGATGCAAGCGTTTGGGCCTTCTCGTCCACACTAACGCTCATTTATCCACCCTAGCTACCGAGCGAGAGGGGAGGAAAGCAAGTCTATTGTTTATAAGATACAAATGTTTAATAGTTACAATAATTAGAATGTGAGGCATTTTAGGAATTAATTAAAATACATATTGGGTATTTGTCAAAGTGTAGCTGAATGGAATTATGTAATAAATGCAGCAGTGACAGGAAGTTTAAAAGTGTCCTTGAGGGGCGGGGCTATCTTTCGGAAGCTGTCTCCTAATTGGTGAAACTGAACCAACGCCCGCAGGGCAAGCGACAGGGAGGTTGGCGCCAAACAAGAGCATGGATAGGTTGTTGACAAATTTTGGGACAGATGTTTACGGGCCGCGGAAGATGGCATTGAGACGCAGATAACAACGGGCCGGGGTGTCCCAGGGAGTCAGTTCAGGCGCCGGACGCCTTTACAGAGATGGTGTCGAATCAAGAGATCGACGGACCGAGTGCTACCGCTGGTCGTTTTCAATTTATACGTCGAGACGCCTACGAGTTGCGGTATTCGGACCGGATATTTAGAAGTATTGTAAACCGTCACAAGTTTTGGGCGGCAAACCGCTGACGACGCCATGGTAACCTTCGACTTATTTTAGCTACGTATTGCCGAGACTAGCGGGCGTATAATCATCAAGTGTAAAACCGACAAACCTTGCATAATATCGATCATGCCACGGGAGGACAGTGAGAGCTTGCTATCTGGTTTAAACTGAACTAGCCGACTTCTTGTTACTCCACACACTGTACACTACAGAACTTTAGGTCGCCGCAAATTAAGTACAATTTTAAGATTCTGCATAGACGAATGTTTTTTTTTTGTTAGTTCTTGAAAATCGTACTCTAATTTTAATGAATGACAAACTAAGTTGCACAAAATATTTTGAATCTAGAAACTAGAAGTGTTTATTACATAGGCTACTACCGATACACTGCATTATGTGATGCAATTCTTAAAAACCACATTGGAAATCATAACCTACCAGACCTCACAAAAGATAGGCGCGACCTAGTACATTTTGTTCTACTGGTCCATGATTTTACTCGGGGATCTTCCGGTTACTCCTTCCCTTCATTCCGGTGCGGCGGCATACTGATATCATGTCACCCATCACAAGCACAAAATACCTAGTTGTTTAGTACTGGTCAAAATCTATTCACTCATTCAAAAGCCTCATATCACGGGAACATATACCCACGAAAACCAACAGACTTCTTGTAACTAAACAGTTCATACTGAAATTAGATATCACGAGCCAATGGCTATTCGCTCAAATTTATCGACACGAGAATAAAAATAATGTATTTTTAAGACATTTCTGAAAGTCTAGTAAAAATCGTTTACTTTAGATTTCTTAAATACAAAAGTGTATTGTTTTGTATTTTTATAGCTGTAAGCATACAGCCCGCGACATTAATTAAAGTTCAGTGTTAATTATTTAACTACTTTTATTCATGAAGGTTACGCTGGGATATGTTCCCGCAACGTCGAAATTTTGATCTTGACATGTAGTTATGGGAAAACTATCCACGTTAAAATATTGTTCTTCGGTGGATAATATAGTCAACAGTAACACAATACTATAATACTAACTAATAAATTAACGCTGTTTCGAACAAATTAAAATTTAGAATTTTTCACGTTAGGACGACCTTAAACTGCTTTCACGGTATAAAGAACCTAATAAAATTGAACCTATGCCAGAGTATCAGCATCGTCGTCTCCTGTTGCTTTAAGTTTCTGCAGTTTACTAAAAATAAGTAAACAAGTTATTTTCCCTATCTTCCTAGTTAGTATACAATATTAAAACATAACGTAAAACACTTCACAACAAATATATTTGAAACCATCACTCATTCACTGCACATTAGTGACTGACAGTGCGTAAAGACATTCCGCCCCCCCCCCCAAACCTTTTCTGCTAATAGTTATGGGCTGTTATTTATGTCAGGGCCTTGCTGTGACCAGTCTCTCTTCGACCTGACCACGCGCCCTCCCACTGAGAAAGTGTCGAAAAGGACGTTATAGAAAATAAAAAACCGGAAATATATCCTCACAGAACCCAGCGCTTTTCGAGCAAGAACGAGCCTCGCTTACGTCAAACGGAGCTTGAGAGAGGGGGAAAAGTTGTTTAACAATATTGAATTTTGCAGTTACGATCACATAAAATAAACGTATTATATGGGTGATTATATGAAGTCATTTGTGGGTACCATACTTCTGTTAAAATAGGTACAATAAAACAGCTTCGTTGTCGGCACTATTCGAACGGTTCCTTCAACAATCTGTTGTGTAGAAGAAACAAAGAGCTTCGTTACTTTTACAAACCAGATGGTAATTTCTACAGAACAGATTGTTGAAGGAACTGTCGAGAGTACAGTACCGACAACCAAACTGTTTTGTCGTCCCTATTTTAACAGAAGTAGCCTTATGGTACATGCAATTATACTTTTTTTTTCAGTGCAAAAATAGCCGAAATGGGTGTAAAGAGTGCGCGCAATATGCTCGTATGATGTCTTAGTTATGGACGAGTTGAAGTACACGCCCTCTGACGTCACGCCGCAGGGAGAAAGTACTGTGGGAAACAAAGCTTGTTTATAAACATGCTGATTTGTGATGGCAGAAACCAAAAATGTTATGCACTTATAGATTTGCATGCAAGTGTAAAAAATATAAGTTTCGTTTCATGGTTAAAATACGCGAATGCATAAAACCAATGTTTACCTGAAAAAAAAAACGGCAAATTCCAAACAAATAAGCAAAATTCTTTACATACATCTCACCCGGGACATGTGAAGACAGTCGCCTGTATGAAGGCTATGTTCGGTTGCGGTATCCATGGAGGTAGGAATTGTATCCCACACCTGACTGAAGCTCCGCCTCGTTTCAAGTCGTCCATTCCCATCGCAAAGTCTTGCACGGGATACGAACCCGTAACCCCAGCCCTCCCACACCACAAACTTTATACAATACCTGAATGAACGCTTAAAGGCAGGCTGTGATCTTTCGTATGTACAGGCTACAGTCCAAAAAGGTTTTATTTATGAGTAGGTTGTCAAAAAGAAACAACTGTTGAATTATTTCTCCATGATCATTCTCTTTTTTTTTCGGGAGACTGTAACAGTTTACTGCTTTTCACGTCCTTAATTTTCGAAATTCATAAAATTTCGAAAAATTCAGAAATTGCTTTTTTGATATTTATGTAAGTTTTATTTTAAAGCAAAAAAAAACCATTTCAATATTTCTACTGGTTTAGGAGATAAGTGGGATCAATTAAAAACACGTTTTTTAAAAGAGCTTTCCAGGATGAATTTCGATAAATTCTAAAAAATGCTTTTTAGATATTAACTTAAGCATCGTTTTAAAGGAAAAATCACCTCACTATCAGAAATGGTTTAGGAGAAATCACGGATTAATGAAAAACACATTTTACGGCTTTTCACACCCCCCTAATTTTCGAGTTTCACAAAATCGAAAAGTTCACAAATATGCATTTGTTTGGGAAATATTTTGAAGTTAAAAAAATTATGATAGCTTTCCCGGTTAGTTAAGATATCAGGGATTCTTTGAAAACACATTTAACCCCTTTTCATCCCCTTAATTATCGAATTTCAAAAAATCCATTCTTAGTGGCAAGGGGCAGCTTCCCTCAAAATTTCATGGTTCTAGGTGTGAGGTACTGAAGCAGGCTGGCAATAAGAGCTCGACTGGCCTGTGCCACAACTGTGTCGATGTGCAGTGTTTCTGTCGTTGGCTTTATCCTTCGTCACTTTAAGCGTGTGACTATTTGTTTTATTTATGGGAAATGCGTAGGAAATTCCAGCGGGTACTTCTCTATTTTGTTTTACGATTCCGGCTGGACTTATTACTTGAAAGCAGTCTGAAAAAATACATTTTGGACATTTTTAGATGCCCGAAACCATATCTAAAAACAAATGTAGAGAAGCATAGTTTTAAATGTGTTTTCTCGTAGGCAGAGATATCGAACGCACGTTTAGTAGTTTCCTTAAAAAAAACATTTCTCCTAACACGCTGCAGCACAGCTTATGAGCTAGCAGTATAAGACTTACGCGCAGTTTAGTCGCTATAACGGACTATTGTATTTTTCACTTTCATAAATATCAAAGAAGAGAAGTGTGGGATTTGCGATTATACCGCAAATTATTTTTACTTTGCGCTACTCTACAAGTGCCGTGTATTTAGGTCCAACAATTTTTTAATACTCTTATTATGTTTGACTGTTAACAACTTAAATGAACGTTAAAACTTCTACTGCATTGCCAGCACTAGCGCAACGTATACTCTATTTCATATAAGTTCGGTGAACTTTCAGAGCTACTTGTGAGCAATAATTTTCAATATTTAGTGATTTGTGGTGCAACGCAAGACATTTCTATTTATAAAATGAACCTAATATGTTCATTACGCCATTTGTAATGCAAAATTAGTCTTGCATTGCACCAGAAAAAACAAAATATTTTAAAAATTGCCTGTAAGTTGATGTCAAATTTTAGCAAACTTATATGGAAAAGAGTATATAAACTTGCGGTATAGTCGCAAATTCTTCATGCGCTTACAGAGATTGCAGAACATGTTTGTACCTATCCAGAGATCATCTCAGTGAATGGAACAATAAGCTGCGATGGTTGAATTTGCGAAGCAGACGAACAATTTCACTGTTTATGGCTTTTAAATTAATTGTTGCACGACAACTCTCTTGGTTACCAACGTAATCGCTTCAATTTATTTTCTCTCCCACACGAAGTAAGCACTCGTTCATATTTCCGATAGTGTATTATTCCTAATACAATCCGATAAAAGTAATTACTTTTCTAACTATTTCAGTGTCTCGGCTGCCAGACTCTGGAATGAGTTGAGTCAGAACATTCGTGACGAGGACTATAACTTAGTAGATAACATTATCAATGTTTTCATCACAAATTCAAGAGGAAGCTGTTGCAGTGCTTGCTACTGAGCGACCACGATCTTCAAAGTTGACATAATGAATGAATGCTTGTGTGAATGCACGTATGACTGAACATAGCGTTAATGGTATCCTACTTAGTTTTTTTTTTTAAATTAAAACTATATAAAGATTTCAAGTGTGTGTTCAGCGTGGTTGTCTCTTGTTAACACGAAGACTATTATTGTTAGTACAGGAAGTATAGTCTATTACTATTGTTCTTTAAATTTTTATCCCTAGAATAAGTGCCATATGAATCTAATATTGTGTGTACACAACCAGTGGCGGATTTTTGAACATTTTTTTGGGAGGGGGGCGAGCTTATATGATTTAATAGTTTGTAACAGAACATTACAAATAACATTCATACGAGTAGGACACATTAAATGTACTTGGATCATCATAGAACAAAACACCAGTTTCCTTGCTGCAACTGGACGTACCTTGGCTACATGATGTTGAACACGATTTTTTTTGGGGTGGCCCCCTTCAGCCTTCAACCCGTAAGCCAACCTCACCCCCCCCCCCATAAAATTCGCCCCTGTACACAACACTTGTATGTGTCCAGTGTTAGAGAATGCAAATATGCCCTAACTGCGCCTAATAAAGACGATTTTATTATTACTAGTATTATTATAAAATCGAAAAATATTAACATAATCCGATATAGCGACTGTAACTATACCTGATATAGAACAGCTCTTTGGTTAAAGTGGCCGCTAGGTGGGGATAAGAACATCGCCCCGCCCGTTATTTTATTGCGACAGGACAAACAAACCAGTTACAAAAGGACAGGCAAACACGCGATTCACTCCCTTCTCCTTTGAGGACTAGCGAAAATTACAAGGGCCAAGAAGAACGGTAGGCGCATCATAGAGCCAGGGGGGAGGGGAGGTCGACGATGTAAAACACGGAGCAGACGCACGCTCTCTCACACTTGGACCAGGGGAGACCTTTTGTCGTATTCTGAAGAAGGTGAACACTACACCTGGCAACATTGTCGATGCGGAAAAGAAAGAGGGGTGTGAGGAGGAGAGATTCCCTTCTTGTTTCCCCTCTCACTCTTGTCTTCCATCTTCTTTCAAACATATATTTTTTTTCGTCTTTTCCTTTTTTTTTGCCTCTCTTTAACACGAACCGCCGACTTGACTGTCAGCCCGCCAAAGGAAGCGATGTTAGGAGGGCAGGGTGCACGGGGAGAGAGGGGGAGGGACCGACCGCTGTGAGGCGAAGCGAGTCTGACCCCGGAGTGTGTGCGAGAGAGAGGGATGGAGAAGGGAGGGAGAGGAGAGGAGAGGAGAGGCCGGCGAGCCAGATAATAGTTGTGGAGACCCCCTCCTCTCTGGCGGTTCAGTCGTGTGAGAGACGTGCAGCGGGACGGACGTGTGGCCGGTTAGTTCTTGTCCCTTCCCTCGGGGGCGGAGACCTGAGGCCAGTGTGGACGCCACGTGCAACAAGACGTACATACGGGCTGTGGTTCAGTGCGTGCGCGTGTGTGTGTGGGAGGTGGTTCGACACGCAGGGCAGCTGAGGAGGTTATGTGGGTCCAGTGCGGTAGGGAGTGACGCGACGCCCTGCATGAAGCTGTTGCGAGACTCGGGGACGTTGCTTCTGGATGACTACATGGCGGCCAACTTGGCCAAGTGGTGGAGGAACAGATTCCTGAATGGATATAAGCAGTTCACCGGTGAGTACGCTCCTTTATTCATCCTCTCATTGACCAGTCGGCACCATGCCGCGTAGTCGTGCATACGACTAAGGCCGTGTTCAATTTGGCCTTGCCGCACTTCAAGCCCTTGAAAAGTGCATCGCGGAAATGACGTCACACGTGCCGCTGTTCGAATTCACAGCAAGGGCTCATATGCACCCTAGAATGTCCCCTTCAGCCAAGGGAACGAGCCACTTAACCTTCTCGAGTCCTAGATCCGAATTCACAAAATGCAACCTTCTTCATGAAGGGAACAAGGGCTTAGGGCTCAAGGGCACGTTGCACTGAATTCGAACACAGCCTACGGCTGTTTCCGAATTCGTAATAGTTGATTAACCCTTGAATCCCTGAATCCAGGAAGTCTGTACAGCAATGCGTCCTTCGTGTTTGCACTTAGGTTTAAACGTAGGCCTAAGTCCGAATTCTCAGTTCAAACAAACAACTATCGCAAGGGCGCAAGGATTCGCATCCCTTGGGCCAAGGATGTGTGGAAGAATACATCTTGGATCCTCGGTAAAATTTCAGACACTAATAAAAAAATGGCCGCATCCTTCTTGATGCACTTCAAGGATGCGAGGCCGCGAATGATACTTCAGAGCACTCGGAAAAGGCCTAAGTCGACGGCACTTTCACGTCATAGTGGACCTAAATGCACATGCAGCAACAGAAGCTAGAATGTTATTGGTGTAGCCGACATCTTACATTTTTACCAATAAGATGTGCAGACACTGCAGACATATATCAGACTTGCATGTACAGCCTGGCACTAGTTCACTACAAGGACGCCAATGTGGGCAGGATCTTGACATACTAACAAGACATTTATTACGGTGCTTGCTGTTACTAGTTTCGGGCTTTCCTATCGCTTTTTTTTTTCACAAGTCGCAGCTTCTATAATGCAAGGTGGTGTAGATAAACAACAATAGAATTTGACAAAGCGATAGAGGGAAAATGACCACGACGAAATTCTATAAATAACCATGCATTAGACATTGTGAAAATTAGTATTTAGAAAACCAACATTAAAAAGCGATCTAGGGTTTTGAATCATCCCTGTTTCGACTTAAAAAAAAAAAGAGGCATATACGTCTGTATGAAAACTGCACGTTATTTGTAATATATACTAGACATGTCATGTCCGTGTAGGTACTTTTTCCTGTCATGGACTACACAACTAAATGTCCCGACACACGGGCTGGCCAAGGTGCGATGCCACTTTGTTTACGAAGCCGACTCCGGCTGACCTTGAACGGTCCGATTATATTAATGGGACGTGAAAGGAGTAAAAGAAAAAAGCAGCAGCATCAGTATTCCGGCGTGGAGGGAGAGAAGGCGGCGGCGCGGCTCTTTGTAAGTCCCCCGGTGCTTGGGTCCAGCTGACTTATCTGAGGGAGAGGGGGCAGGTAATCTTGGGGAGTCTAGAGAGGCGGGCGGCTCTGATAAGAGCAGCGGCTGTGTTTAGGAAGCGCCCTCTCTCTCTCTCTCTCTCTCTCTCTCTCTCGCTGATAGCGCTTATCATCAAGTCAACTGTCGGCACGGGCTCTATATCGTTCCCCATACTAACAAAAAAAAAACCTTTTCGGCTTCCCGTGACCTACAGGTATTCACTCGACTGAATTTCGAGACTACCCCCCCCCCCCTCTACGTGAAGTTCTGATAATGATTAGGTTTGTTTGTGGTTAATAAGTGCCCGACGTGCGCGTTGCTTATCAATAAACGCCAGACTGAGGTGACATCAGCAAGATTTACCGTCATTGTAACGAGGTTTGTGACCGTTAAAAAAAAGGAAGGATGTCGAATTATTTTTTACTCTTTTTTTACTGGGCTGTACGTCACGTCGATAGCTAGGCCGTAAGAGGTGTTTACACGAGGACGCAAGAAGTGTACTAGTGTACCTACTGGGTTAACAAGTGACTCAAGTCTAACCTAATATTAGTATTACAATGATTTCCTAACATGGTTTTCGTTTTAATTAAACTAATGTAATACTGCGAAATTATTTCCGTGCTTAAGGCGGCTGCCTGGCTGGTGCTCTACGTGCAACGTGTTTGGAGCGGAGATGACAGAAACACACAGATGCACTTTACCGACTGACATACCAAATCGAAAAAATTCACAGTGTATAATGTTGTAGACTATGATTTGACATATATAAAAACTAAAATAAATAAATTAATGTTTGTATTTAAAAAAAAAAATTAAATTTTTAAATTTTCATTTCAAAACCCAGCATTTTTTATTAAATATAAATATTTTTTTTATATGTGTCATAACATTGTCAATTTAGAAGCCACATTTTATATTTATGCTATAACAATTAATTGTATAGGACGTTCTGTATTTAATTACTTTATGGTAGCATAATGAAAACTGGTTGTGTGTCAGAAAATGCAATTTAGCCTTATGGCGACCGTCTGGTGGCCGTGTGTTTGTGAGAGTGAGGCACGGTGCCAAGGGCTATGTTGACCGGCTCATCTGATGCGGTATCGCCTCTACTGCAAGACAAACAACGTGCCTGACTGACACTTCCAGTGGTGACCATCTTTTTATAGGTGGAAAGTCTTAAGCAAAGTCCACTGTATGTTTCTAGAGTCCTAATTTTACACAAATCCCGTGAGTAGTTTTTCAGATACAACAAGTTGCAAAAGCTGTTTGTAGACATTTTGAAACTACCTTTCCGTCATCGTTTGAAGTATTGCATACATTGATACACTGGGCACATGTGGAATAGTTTCGTAAGAAAAAGGCATTTACGAACACACTGCAGCGCATTTTAAGTGCGTGGTAGGTGGAGCCAAAGTCCCATAAGGAAAATAGTTTTGAAAACGTACTCTAGATTAGCGCGCTGTGAATAGAGGCGATCTGCCTCGTCGAGCGTGGTACTCTGGCTCATATAGCTCCGCTCTTCCCGCGGGTTAAACACAAAAATGTGAAACCGGCACACAATACTCTTAAAGAACGTGCCCCTCTGATAAAATTGTTTGCCAATAAGATAGTGAAAACTGTTTCCCGTGGCTTTTTTATGTCGATTTTAAATGCCTGCAGAATTCAATAAATGTTTTCAACTTTGATGTAGGGTATGTTTTATTTTTCTCGCGCTTTCAAACTAACCGAACCAACGAAATTATTCTCATACATGAGTATTTTAACCTTTATACACTACCGCGCGTACACCAATCATTGCGATTTGTGTGTCGGCAGCTGTCAGCCGCAGTTCCACATATATCTGCACTACAGTAAAGTTATTCCACTAACTTTATCCTTATCTACTCGTCTGTTGTTTATCACCATGTGGTTTCTAGGGCTTTGCGTGAAGCCAAGTTCATTACATATTAGGCCTACACATAGTTTCACCAAAATAAAGTTTTAGCTTTATGGAATTATGACATAATGAGTGGATGTGTTTGAAAACATACAATTAAAAAGATACTGAAGTTACATTTACCACTTGTAAGAAAATATGCGCATTTAGTAAAATATAATATAATACTGGATGTTTACAAATTCATGGGAATAATCCTCGGATCCCTGAATCCTCGCAGCCTTCACAGCAATGCATCCTTCGCGATTAAAGGTGCGTCTGTGCATAAACATACCGTCCGAATTCTCAATTTAAACAAATGACTATCGCAAGGGCGCAAGAAGCGTGCCAAACATCTCTTGAGCCAAGGATATGTGAAAGGGTGCATCTTGGATCCTCGGTAGAATTCGGACACGAATAAAAAAAATGTCCGCATTTTTAAGGATGCACTTTTCAAGGATGCGAGGGTACGAAGGATCCTTTCATGAACTATTCGGAAACGACCAATATTATTTTTTAGAGATGGGATAGGCTAGCCTCCAAGAATATATGTGTATTTACGCAAACAACAGCTGTTCATTGGCTGCTCGCTGACACGTGATATCACACTATTGGGCCTGCATTGCTCTAAAAAGAACGTGAATTTTCCGGGTCTATTCATATTATAACACTACAGGCAACCGTGGAATGCTTGCTGCATGTCGACTTACAAAGTAATTTGCGGAACGGTGAAAACAGACGACTTCATCGTAGTTGGTGTACTGGGTGTTGTAAGCTTGTGGCCGGGTCGTTTACTGTGTAAAAGCCGGCTGCTCATTACTCAAAGAAGGCGTAATTACAAGGACGTTGTGTTGCAGTATTTGACCTACTTGCTGTTATCTGCTCGCCTACCGAAATAGAAAATGTGACCTTGTGGGCTTGGAAACGCGCGGGCGATACCCATTCCCAAGCCAATAACCGTGCCAACAAATATTAACTTTCACGCTCCGTAGTGGTTATTTACGACCGCTGTGGCGGTCTCGCGCGTGGATTGGCTGGCGAGACACGACCGTTAATAATCACTAACCGTCCTTTTCACAATATTTCAGTTCATTTCCGGGAGATCGTGGCCTGTTATAGTGGCGACAACTTTCCCAGCAGAACAATGCTGAAAATATTGGAAATAGTCCATTACGTCTGGTTTAAATAAAAACGCATGCTTGTTACAGCAAATTGTGTTTAATTGTTTAAAATTGTATAAAGTTCTTTTTCTGATGTTTTTATGATAGGCCTAGGCCTTCATTATTTTTAAAGTTTAAACGAGAGCAGATTTCACGAATCTTTAGCAATTTTGTTTTAAAAAAAATTTTTTTTCTCGTGATAAGACTAGCTTATTATCTCAAGACATTTCACGTTTCGACTAACCGCAGTCAAAAAACGTCGTTAATTATTTAATTAGCTAAAACCATAGTGTTTCCTATCGTGACAAAAAAAATTAACCAACATTGTATAACCATTATAAACAAAACTGCCAAACAGGTTTTTTATGTATGTTCTCTCAGAAAACAGTATACACGGGGTAGTGTGACGTAACCAAAGTTCATACAGAACAGGTAGGCATGTTATTCAGGTTCACATATGGGCAAATCGCCGAACTCCCATAGTCCACTTTCGCACTAGATTCTTGTGTTGTATCTGCCGCATACGAGGCATGGAAATGCGGTACACACGTGCATCACGCCTTATCCTCGCCTCTAGGCGCGAGATTCTAAACTAGTGTGTAAGTCTTCTCACTGATAGCTCGCTTCTTTAAGGCTGTTGAAGAGGGAAAAAAATCAATATTTTATATTTGCATAAAACTGTTAGTTTTGTACACGTTACTTGCGAGTATGTTTTCCTCTTACAAAAAAAAATTAGTTCAGCCAGTTTTCCCATAATGGCATTCCAAAGTAAAAATTGGCATGTTTTTAGCTCGTAACCCCCCCCCCCCACCACGAAAACTAATGAACATAACACAACGAAATAATTCACAGTGAACGTACATGTCACTGGCTAGGGTGTTAAGGCGATCGCCTACCCCACGCTTCAAATGCGTTGCAGCGTGTTCGTAAAAAGGTTTTCTCTACGAAAATATCCCACGTGCACGAGGCATGGAAATGCGAACATTGCAAGGAAATAAGCTTCGAAACTGTAATTGTATGTTTATTGGCAGAAACAGCGCCAGTGTGTTGGTGACTAGGTAATACTCGTTCGCAATGATATGAAAATGGTTCAGTTGAAATGTGTGTTTGCACATCACAGCCGCTCGGATCGCTGCTATCATTCATCGCTAGACAACTGAAAACTTAGCGTTTAGCTATGAGCACAGACTAGAACAACTGAAAGATTCACGTTACTTTGGAAACTGGCTCTTTTCTTATTTGACACTTCTTGGAGGATGCTGGGCCAATTATGAAAGACCTCTGTATCCAGTGTTGTCTGCCAGACAAATTACACATACACTGGTCACATTACACAAAAATACACACAGTATCAAAAATGTACCGCCGCGGCAGTCGAACACACAAAGATAAAAATATTACTAATGCTACTAAAATCATTAGTAATGCTACGAAACACATACTAACATGATTGTCACACCTAATGAAGGAGAACACAATCATTAGAGATGATGGTTTATCGCTAGAAAACTTGACTGTTTGCTGGGTTTCAATGCACGTTCAGCTTACCAGAAGATTACTGGCTGTAGCTTGTACGTGAAGCTGTTGCCATATTCGATTGAGCCAATAAGAATCCCGGTATTATAATATGTGATACCTGTCATTGGTCTGCAGACAGCTATGTTGTGTCAGACGTACATCAGCCTACCATATGTGTTGCAATTAACTACACCATTTTTAAGGGTATGTTGGTACAAAACATTTTCGCGATGTACCATCATCTCTAACAATCATGTATTTTCAGAATTGATATAAATGTTTTGTAGGCTAACTTTCAAATTACACACAGGAAACTATTGCACAAAAATTCCACACATGTGCTGAAATGGCAGACCATGGCAACCGTATTGAGCTAACAAGACCTTTGAACATATGTATACATACAAACACGCATACACACTGGAAGACAGTCGCTAGCCTAAGCTAAAATTTCTAATAGGGTTTGGTGGAAGTTGGCAACTTCCCCGCGGCAGTCGCCATCACTTGGCAGGCGTGTGTCGGCCTGAGCGGATTAGCGTCGAACTATTAAACATTCAAACACTTGTCCAGCGGCTGACAGTGCAGCACTCTAGCGTCTAAGTTAAAAACCAGGACGACGTTACCGCAGTGCATTGTGGCGGGGATGTACCCAAGCTGCTCCCAAATACGTTACATTCCAATACCGGACACACTATTTGATCATTGGAAACATTTTTTTTTGCTAGCGATCCTAGTGAGAAGTGTTTGCGATTAGCCTTTTTTTACAACTTTGTTTCACATCTCTTTGCAGTTTACGTATCTCTGGCATCCATAAGAATTACATACGAAGTTCCACAGACAACAGTACCGTAAAATGGGGTGACTTGGAACACGTGGGTGACTCGAGACACAAAAAAAAAAAAAATACTTTCGTCAAATATGTCAACATTTAGAAAATAAATTTACAGGAGGTATATACCAAATTACGAATGTCGACATGAAATTAAATCAGTAGGCCTATTCACTCCCAGTTTACACACACAGAAAATAAACACTGTGCAAGTATGTTCCAAGTCACCCCACGTGCCCCGAGTCCCCCATTTTACGGTACATACATGTTATTCTATGCCATGGTTTTAGTAATTTCTCACCTGGTGAATGATTTCCAATATTCGCCATACTAAAACATAGATGTGTCCTGTACTGTTAAATAAAGTATTTGCTGCTCCTAAGACGCGTGGAGTAAATCCTACCCCGTCGCGACTTCTACCTAGTAGGTATATACAGTCAAAGACAAGACTGTAATACGACTGTAAAGCTAGTAGGGGAGGGGGACGTGGCATACCTGCGGCCCGGCGGTTGTTTGTCAGTTGCGGAAGAGGCGGGGCGGGCGAGATAGCGGCAAGTAGTTTCTCGTGTGCTCTTATCAGCCCCGACAAGCGCCAGCTAGTCTTTGTGCTCGCCGCCTTGTGAGGCGCCGACAAAGTCCTAACAACCCCCCCTCCCCTCCGTACACTTCCCCTCCCCTACAACTACATGGTCTGAGCACATACATGCATCCTGGCCCTTCCCTGTAAAGTTCCTCTCCTCCGGTGAACAACTTGTGCCACGTGAAATAAACGTATCAGCAGGGCCCGGTAGTTTTCGCGAAAATATTTTTGCAGCACTTTGTTTCAGTGTCTTACGTGCGCAGCTGTATCTCTGCTTTGTGGTCAGTGATTGGATGCCGTAACATACGTCTGGAGGTTAAACCCGCAAATCACAGACGTGTTGTGTCACAGTTATCCATGAACTGATTGGCCCAGTCTAATGAATAATAACTCTGCACAAAGACACTCTGTCAATAGCCAACGATGAGACGAAACATAAACAAAGACATCAGACACGAACAGAAAACCAACAAACGACACAACGATGAGACGAAACAAAACACAGTAGTTACAGTAGTTTTCCAAGAACTTCAGTTCTATCTGTCTTAGTAAGCATTTAATTTTACGTATTGTACAAGTTTGAGTATATAGAAGTTACGTCGACAGTGTATCTAAAATGAACCAGAGATACTCCTTCCACAGTAGCCTACGCACAGTATGCTTCCTTGCATTTTGACCAACATTAACTCCTATTGGGGGATGCTGAGCTAACAATAGCTAGGCAGGTAAATTCAAGCCCAATAGAGTGGTATCGCTGTATCAGCGAGCAGTCAATGGAAAGTTGTCTACTTCAGTTCACAGATATTCATGGAGGATATCCCACACATCAGGGAACCCGAGAATTTTTCCCGTCGATGACGAAATACCTTTTTCTTCTTCTTTTCTAACTAGGCAAGGCCAGCAGACACGGGCGACTTCAGCGTAATTGGCAGAGGAAACGAGGCCGCGGCAATTGCACTGCGTACCTCTCAACTCTCGCACGTTCTCCACATGCGATGGAACCTCGTACATCTCGGACACGTCTGGGAATCTTGCAATCGAGCGCCTACACGATCGTTACTCGACTACGAAGCTTTCGCGCGTAGACGAGAATATTTTGTGACGCGAGCTGTTATTACTGCAGCGCGGTGCTCTGTGAAACGACTTAAATTCTTCAGAAAGTACAGTTTGTAAATCGCACCTATCAGTCATGTTTATCGCGAAAAGAATTTTGCACCAGTCTGTTTCAGTGACTTTGGCGCACATCTGCAGTTCTGATTCATGATTACTAGTCGCTATTTCACACGAATATGTAAAGTGGTCTGTTGTATTGTCATGTTAGTTATCATTAGTCTTTAATTACTTTTTTTCCTTAGTTTTTGGCAGTTCTATGTTTATCTAATTTTATTTTGTGCATC
Organism: Medauroidea extradentata; assembly: GCA_003012365.1. Taxonomy (NCBI): domain Eukaryota; kingdom Metazoa; phylum Arthropoda; class Insecta; order Phasmatodea; family Phasmatidae; genus Medauroidea; species Medauroidea extradentata. The sequence continues at coordinate 30,198 of PNEQ01075451.1, forward strand.
TGAAAAAAAAATGGTTAAGTATAAAAGAAGGCTACATTCCTTAACTTCGTCATTTGAAAAATAAGACAATAAATAAATAAAATTATTGTTGGCTGCGTGTCTTTGTGAAGAGCCTTATCTCATTTGACTGAGCCAATTACAGTAACGTTCGTACAACGCCACACGTCTGTGATTTGCCAAGGCTCGTGAGAGTTCAAATATCCAATCACTGACTACGAAGCGAATTGCAGATGTGCACGTAAGGCACGTAAACAAAGTGAGGCAGTCCCTTGCCATGTGTACAATTGTACATAACTGTAGTGGCAGACTTTATGGCCCGATGCCAGCATATTCTCCCCCTAGTATACATAGATATACTGTTCACGATAAACTAAGCGCTGCTTATTATTTCTTTCAACTATTTTTTCAATATCTTTAATATTTTTGACCGGGAAATTTCCCTGGAACAAAAAAACCAGTGTAAACATTCCCCCAATATAAAAAACCTAACATACTTGTCCCCTATAAAATACAAGTTTTGGATATTAAGTATTGGGAAGGGCTCAGTTTACAGTGAACACACTATAGAGTGGCAACACCTTACAAGTGGTTATTTCACTCGACTCTTGCCGAAGAAACCCGAAGTGACTTCTACGTAACTACCAAACTTATAGAACTACTAATCGCCTTTTTTTTTTAACTTGCTGATGTTTGAAGACAAAATATTATATCGCATCCTTTCTATTTTATAGTTTAATTTAGAACTACTGTACGTTTTCTGGACATAAACGCACAAGAAACATTTTTAACAGTTGCACAAGAAAAATACTTTCCGTACCACACTACAGCGCGGCTTACACGCCAGATCCAATGTCTGTGCCATGCCAGACGGGATATTTAGATGAATCTCCTTGTTTGGAATGTAGAGAAGAATTCTAAGATGGCAAGGTGGTAGCTGAGACATGATGGTGGGCGCTGTGCCGGTGGTCTGAATCTGAAGGACTGGTAAGGGGAGAAGTGCAGTGAGTCGGAAGGGGCGCGGCGGCAGATGTGGCTGCAACCCCCGCCTGGAATGCGGAGGGCCAGCCTCATTAGGCGGGGCAGGGGCGGGCCGAGCTGGCAACACCGCAGCATTGTGCCTCGCCGCTATGAAGCCACCCCCCGCCGCCAGGTTCGTGTGAAGATAGCCGCCTAGCTAGCCAGCCCCTCCCCTCGTCTATGTCACGAGTGCTGCGGCAGGTATATAGGCGTGGACACCCGCTGGTCACAGTGCCGCCCCTTCCTGCCCCTCCACCTATCTGTCTCCACTGCATCAGGTCGACACCCTGCATAGCTCGCAGCCAACACTACTGTACATCTGGTTTCTTCGCCGGAGAATATAATACAGCATAGATCTTAAGAGGCTGCGCTACCTCTTTTGTCAATTATATTCGTTTCTGTTTAATAAATGAAAGGTGTGACGAATAATGGACAATATTTATGTATAGAAACATTACATTGTACTATTAGGTGCGTATTACTGAATTAAATCGGTACTGGGAGTTAGAGTTCATAATTTGGTGAGAGAATTTTTATGTTATTATTTCATAGTTGTGCTTTAATGTTTAGTTTACAATGTGCGTAATGAAATATAGAGTAATTAGCTACGCCCCTACTTAAATATTTGCACAAGCTAAGTAGAATTCACGACGTAGTAGCAATTTACACTTTTTCCTTCCCAGACTTCCATAAATGCGGGAAATAAAATAATTCGATATGGCGACTGATTCCAAGCCTTAAGATCGTCGCCCACCTGTGCGTTACAGTCTCAGAAATGACAAGAGACTTAAGGTCGACCTTAAAACGCACATCAAACGCCGCGTCGCCTCAACGAGTCAAGCACTGAACTAGCGTGCAAGGTTCCCGCCGAACTGTTTTTACTGTGGGACATTAAGGGGTATGGAAAGGTAGGATGTCGAGCGGGTGACTGGAACACTCAATCATCAATAAATTCTGAACTACTCATCAAATTTCGATGAGATTTTTTGCCGAGTAGATATTTTATCAGCTGACGTTTATATATAACATTATGAGGTAGTATGCTTTACTGTCGAGTAAAAAATTAAAAACGGTTTTTAGAAAAATAAGGGCTTGAAACCACAAAATCTACAAAAATGGGAAACTGTAATTTTTATAATTTTTAATGCGATAATGTCTGGACCTCTATAATAACGGAATTTCAAATATACTCGCGTTTTAATTTGAAAATAATTTTACTATCCGAAAATCTCTGCGCGATAGGTTTACGGATGTTAAAATTATTTTCATATGTAAACGCGAATATTTTTGAAATTCTGTTATTATAGAGGTCCAGACATTATCGTATTACACATTATAAAAATTACAGTTTCCCATTTTTGTAGATTTTGTGGTTTCAAGCCCCTATTTTTCTAAAAACCGTTTTTAATTTTTTACTCGACAGTAAAGCATACTACCTCATAATGTTATATATAAACGTCAGCTGATAAAATATCTACTCGGCAAAAAATCTCATGGAAATTTGATGAGTAGTTCAGAATTTATTGAGGATTGAGTGTTCCAGTCACCCGCTCGACATCGTACCTTTCCATACCTCTTAAGCGGTAACCATATAATTTTATTGGTGGAAAGTCTGCAACTAAGTTCAGCGCAGGTCGCAATCTGAGTTTCACATGCATCCGGTTGGTACATTTTGAAGAACAGAAGTCTGAAAAGGCCGTTTTTAGCCATGTCGGAGGGCTTAGAAACAGTGTTTTTAATGAGTATTACTGCTCCGTCGCTTTTGAGCCTCTCACGCGCAGGTAAACGGCACCCTTGAGGGTTAATTTTTGTCCATGCGCATCAAATTCTAACATTTTATACACTTGTCGAGATGTTTACTGTACATTAAAATTGTTCAAAAGTTCTACGTGTATCTCTCGTTTCCTGTTTTTCCCACGCCGACATTTTTAGTAAGGTATGTTAGAAGAGACACTTGCTTATTTTGAAGTAGGTTGGCGTCGCTTGTGTGCTCACAGCTCAGCTTGTTGGCTTGTGCCGTGGGCAAGGATTTTAGTAGGAGGGGGGTGGAGCCGAAGGAGGAAGAAGGTGAATGAGAGAGAGAGAGCACATCACGGAGACTGTTACGCAACGCGCCATCTCGCCGGCAGATGGTTGAACCCGGGCCTTGTCTTGTGATTGCCGCTGTCTTCCTTTTCTGCGGCGGTCACGAACCGGCCGAGCCAACCCTAGAATTAACATCCGCTCATTTGAAATAACAATTCCGCCGACCCTGCCATCCCCCCCCCCCCTCCTCCTCGTGGCTCACAGCGTCCCTCATGATCCTCCCTGTCTGGAGACAGTCGACTGTCTATACGTGTGCGTTTATATTAGGGCCTCGTTCTTCACTTTTGCAGTGGTTGCAGAAAAAAAAAATTAACGCAATTTAATACATATATCAAAAATTCATTCTTACAATTTTAACACTTATACATAATCGTTTGTATCTGAATTTTTCTGTTGCAATACACAAAACAGATTTTTAAATTTTTGCCCCAGAAATTTCACATATCTTGTTGTCAAAATAAGCCAAAACGAAGCAAAATATTTTTTTTGCTAACAAACGGTACATAATTAAAAAAAAACTCTCTAGCAAGATTGTGTATCGTATGACTGTACACAGTTTCAAATTTTTTTCAAAGCTTTTGCTTATACATATTTGAGTTATTTGCACTTGTTTAAAATAAATGAAATACTATGTCTTAAGTGTGTGTATGTGTTTGTGTGGTACAATAATAAACTGATAACTAGCCGGCTTACGTAGCGTAGTCGGTTAGGCGCCAGTCTACGGTGCGAGAGGTCCTGGGTTCGAATCCCGTCTCGGGCGGGAATGTCCTGTTTTCCTTTCCCCTCAAATAACCCTCATCGGGTCTTCAGAGCTAGTTGTTGATAAACGCCGTAAAACCTGACCTCACCAACTGAAAACTCTAAAGGGGGTTGGGAGCCAATATGAAAGAACTATAACAACGTCCATAGGTAATATCTGCCAACTTAATCAGCGAACATTTACCCAGAATGATGCATTTGTTAAGTGTAAACTGTAGTGTTGTAATTAAATGCGCGATATTTCGGCGTGAGATAGTTTTCAGAAATACTTCACTCGAGAAAATTTTTTACCATGAACTTTTATCTAGGGATGCTGGTTTTTTATTTTTGGAAATTGGCTTCGAGAAACCTACATTTTTTATAAGTGATGCTTTTATCGCAGACATATGTAGCCTATCACGCCCTCTTCAGGGTGGCGAATAGTTTCGTAAAAATATAATTTCTACGCACAATCCGAACGCATTTTAAACGCATGGTTGATTGCACCCGTAACAACGCCACTGCATAGTAATTTTTTCAGTGCAGTTCCTTGCGAATCGTGCCGGGCTATGCTGCTGACCGGCTGTTTTCTCAGAGATCTCCCGTTTCCCCAGCCCCTTCATTCCGGCGCCGCTCCATACTTGAATGTATCTTGTTACCCCTAACAGCGCCGATGCCTAGATGTTAGTGCTGATCAAAATCACTTCAGTTCGTTTATTTTATTTACGTCTTAAGTTTTACATGGCGAAATTAGGGCGTACGCCTTTTCTTACATTTAACCATGGTAATTATACATTATAAAGTTATTAATAAATCAAACATATCAACATTGGCAAACTGATGAAATTTGCGTTTGCAAATGCAACTGTGTGTATTTTTAGAAAATTAATTACTTTAACAATAAAATCAATTTTATATAAAATAAGACAAAGCAATGAAAATTAATCACTTAAATTCTAATATCATATGATCTAGTACAAACATTTTAAAGTAACAACTTCTGTTTCAAAATAAAGTAACAGGTTTGATGTAAAAGATAACTTATTATTACTAATTATTTTAAAATATGAGAAAACTTAATTTGGGAAACAAGAATTTTCAAGTCACGACCGTTGCTTGGAAAATACTTTAAATGGTTTTTGAAGCCCGATGTAGAAGTTATGGCTCTTATTTCTGCTGGGAGTTCATTCCACGCTTGGGTCTGCGCCGTGAGCTTGTCGGTGATGGAGATGAATGAGTGCAAATGTCGACCTTATCACTGGTGCTCAGTACGACACAGGTGCCTCGTTCATCGGTATTCTGCCCGGCAACTTCCGCCGGTTACTACAAGGACACGAGACACCTTTCATACGACGCCAGATGCATTCGCAACTCGTGCGAGCTGGCGGCCTGCAACTGAATCTCACGTGGCAATGTCTCGTGGAGTGTGGTACCACGAGGCATAACATGTCCTATTATACGGCGTGAGGTCCCACAATTGGAATTTATATTGATAGAGGCTGGAAAAAATCGTCACTGACATGTACACTTGCCTACGAATATCAGCCGAAGCAGACAACTATGCACATTAGATGCTCGTTGACACAGTAATACGACATAGTTGGATATGCATTTATTTAGTTGATCTTTGTTATTTTCTCAGCGCCTTCCATGTGCTGTCATATAGGCCTAAGTCAAAGCACGACTATATTATGTATCTAGAATGTGCGCCAATTTTTAGTTATTATTAACACACGCTTTACGTTTTTCAGATGTGAAACAGTTTTACAGAAAGTTTTTGATCTTGTAGAGTCAATATTTATAAAATAATATAGAACTACTTTTTGTGTGACTATCGAAATAGAAATTTATTTTGTACCTATCAAACAAATGACGCACTGCATGATAGCACCGTCAAATTGCAAAAATGACACGAACTTTCAGTTTTGAGTGGCTGAAAAAAACGTGAATTTTTAAGTTCCATGTCTATTATTGGTCGTTCTGCGCTGGTCATGTGATTAACTGTATACCATTCATAAATATGGAAGTAAATCATAACTGAGCTGTGCGAAGAGCAATTGTACGGTCCGTACAGTTTTAAATTCATAATGGATACCGTACCAGGCATGAATGTTATGCTTCTGCGCATGTGGCGAAAATATCACGTGATCGTAGGCAAAACTATACTTCTGCCGGTAACAGTTTCAGCATTTCACTATATTTCCAAACTTCGTACACAAAGATACCTGGAATAATTTATAAGAAAAAGTCCAAAACTTGATTCTTTTCACGGTACAATGATCGTATGGAAACAGTGTGTATTTGTTGTCTTGTGCGATAATGATTTATTTTAGACTACGCCTGGCAACACTGGTGAGTAAATGCATCCATTGTACTAGGCAAGGTTAATTCTACAACAGGTTAGAAAATGTGTGGCAAGGGACAATTTCTGCCGCTTGAGCGCTGGTATCGCTAAGAGATGTTAACTGACCAATCACACAGCTTTCCTGAATTTTAAGTGATATAAAGTTAATTAAGTTTAATTTTACTATTGTTTCGTATTTCATTAGACATATTAGCGATTGCAGCGCAACTAGCGGCAGAATTTGTCCCTCTACCAAGATAAGAAAAAACGTTTTCCTTCGAACGTACTAATAAAAATACCATAAACACGTCCTCCGTATTGTAGGCATAACAAAATGTGATCGCCTCAGAATTTTGCTACTGGGCATATATTCACTCTACGGTCCCGAGAACCAGAAATAACAGACATTTAGAAAATGCTGCAGTAAACTGTTATTTTCATCGTGTTGGTGTTTATTTTTAAATTTAATGTGCATGTTTGCTAACGAAGGCATGTGGAAAATTGCAAGAATTTTTTCTGCCGGTGTATCCTCCAAACCACGGCCATAGAGGAACAGGTCTGGACACTAGGAAGTTGCAAATTGCCCCTCATATGACTGTGGCGCCACTGGCTCTCTGGTTTTGTTTTAACATTGCGTTAAATGGAACTACAAGAAGTAAGTTCGTGTCGTAGCCGCTAGGAGCACTGGTAGTGTGGAGCTATATTTGCATTGTTAAAACTACACTACAGTACCAACCAAAAACATAGGGCCACCCATCCACATAAGGTACACCCGACCCGGATTCATAATATTGGTTGGAGCGTCTTTGTGAATTTTTTTCTGGATGTCACCGCCATGATATTCATTTTTGTTTGAATAAACTTTTTTTTGTAGGATATATACAAAAGTTAATAAAACAAAACCTACTTCAGGTAGGTTAATGTCTTTTGTTTGTGTAGTATAATGTTTATGAACGTAAAATACTATGCAATATTCACAGCGAGAAAAAAATATTTGAAACTATTTTTTGGCCTGATTATGAATAATAAACTCAAGGGAAAAAACACTTAAAAAACACAACTTTCACATCTGGGTGAAATCATGTTTTAGACATGCGGTATAAATGTTACTGCTACTTCTTGCCAAACACATCCAGTAACAAGCCTAGGGGGCAAACACACGGCGGCTCAGTCAATACCACAAAAATATACACGCGGAATTAAAGGAATATTTATACAATTTTCTCTGTATTTTAAAATCCTCTGTGTGGCTGAAAAGGAGGATGTATTAATTTTTTTGTACTGTAATTGCTTCATAGTGTTTTACGTGTTCATAAACATTCTACTTCACATACAAAAGACATTAACATACGTTTAGTAGTTTTTGTTTTATTACATTTTGTGTACTGCAAAATGTAGTGATTTTGTAGTTTTGCAATATATTTATAAACTCGTGGTTTGTAAACCAAAATATTAAAAAAAATTTATTTGAACAAAAATGAAGCTTATGGCGATTACATTCACAAAACAATTCACAAAGACGCTCCAACCCATATTATTTATTTATTTATTTATTTTTATTTATTTATGTTTTATTTAAGCTGGCAAGCTTAGGGCCATGAGGCCCCCTCTTACAACTAACCGGGGCGGGTATACCTTATATGTATGGGGGTCCTATGTTTTTGGTTGGTACTGTACATTGCTAGTGGCGCTTTCAGACATAAAGGGGTCAACTCAATAGCATTGGTAGATAGCCTAGTGTCCAGGCTTGTAATACTAAGACTGTGCTCCAAACCAATGTAGCATCCTGCGCTTGTAAGATTTAACTATGGTTGTTTGGCGCCGTCTAGATGTTTACAGACCAATCACAGACGTTCAGTTATAGCCTACTAGAATTAGCATTAGCCCAGGCTAATAGTGACTTATGAATACATTACATTCAAGCCTAGCAAACTGTCAACTTTTCTCGTGATAAATCAGCATCCCTAACTATTGCATACTTGCAGGAGCCGTCAACCAATCTTCTTCAAGAAGTAAATTTGCAGCAAGATATTTGCGCGAAATGTTTTCCAACAGAAAGGTCTCTTCGTCACCCACCTGGACGATCCGGTTTCCTTCCCTGGTGGGTTCGGTCCTGGGTTTTTTTGCAAGTGGAAACATAGCGAATGTTGCCTTTGACCGGATGGTTTTCTTCGGATCTCCCTCCCGTTTCCCCCGCCGCTCAATCCGTCGCTGCCGGCCCAACCAATAACATGGCCTTCTCTCATATAGGTCCTTCAAGATAAAGTCAGCACTAAAGATTTAACTTAACCTTTGAAAAAAATCAGTAGCTACTAGTGCGTATAACTCTACATGAACAATAATTGCCTTACTGCTTGTATGGTTGGCAACGGTTTGCCGCATGTAGTTCCGTGTATCCGCCTACCCTACGCTTCAAATGCGTTGCAGTGTGTTCGTAAACAGGTTTTTTCTACGAAAATATTTCACGTGTGCCCATAGTGCCAACGTACGAAAAGAAAACAAACTTCAGACAAGGTCGGAACCTCATTGTTAAGACGCCACGCTCATTATAAATATTGTTTATAAACCCTCCAACATGGCTAAAAACGACCTTTTCAGAAATCCGTACTTAAAAATGTACTAACTGGGTGTATGTGAAACTCAGATTGCGACCTGCACTGAACTTAGTTGCAGACTTTCCACCAATAAAATTATGTGGTCACCGCTTAGTGCCACATAGTAAAAACCGTTCGGTGGGAAGCTTGCACGCTAATTCAGCGCTTGGCTCGTTGAGACGACGCGGCATTTGATGCGCGCTTCAAGGTCGACCTTACTGCTCCGTTGCTTTTGAGCCTCTCGCGCGCGGGTAGGCGGCGCCCTTAAAGGCAACAGTATTGAAATTAAGTCAACTTAATTCGACATATTGTGTTATATATAATACATTACATTATTTTATCCAACTATAGGCCTATGGGTACTTACCTACTGCACAGTTTATTTTAAGTGACGTCCAGAGAGGTTAGACATTTCTGGTCGGTAGGCGTTACGCGCGGAAAGGTACGAATTTGTTGATAATATAAATTTAAACAGAGGTTTTTGAGTGCTCACTTTATTCTGAACAGCACACTATGACTCTGCCAGTAGGCGCGAACACGTGATGGATTTCTTTTCTAGAATACGGGTTTACGTACAAGTTTTAAATCTTGCGTCGCGTGTATGCTTCTTTACAAATTACAGCTGCAGTGTTTTTATGCATTGTGGCAACAAGCGTTCTTATTAACAACCGTGGTGTAGCTGGTCGTTATCATCAACGGCTTCTTCTGCCAGAGTTGTGGTTAAACACATGTGCGGGGCAGTGACGTCACGTCGGCAAAAACTAGTTACGCACATGTTAGACGTTCATCAAGAAGGCAGGGTGGTGAAAATTAATAGCGCGTGGATAACTGTGCTCGGGTTTTCATGAGGTGGTGTCTTGGGGCGCGCACGTTAACATGTTAATTGTTTCCCGTCTGTCATTTACAACTAACGTGTTGCATTCCCGACAAGAAGCAACATTCGCGGCAGATGACGCTGAGGTTCCTGTGGGACAGCAAGGTCCTGGTTCAAATCCCAAGATGCTTGTCGTTTGGGGGTGTTTTCGATTGCAGTCTCCCAGCACTGAGTTGGCTCCTATAATTGGCTGCGTTTGTGTGCGAGACACAAAGTAGACGGAGCGCCAAGGGTGCCGCTGACCGGCCTATCACTTTTACGCGCTAACCACTCAACTGACCTACAGTGGTATTCCATTTCCTATTAAACTTTCAGCGGTGACCATCAAGTCCAACAAATGTTTCTTTGATTTTTCTAATTATGTTGCTGTTTTCCCACTCAAGGTCGTTTTCAGCTATTTCGAAGGTTCGTGTGTAATAAGCGTAGCAAATATTCGAACTTATTGGGACATTGTTTGAAGTGTGTGTTCTTTTCGTCGACGTACTAGTTTACAGCATGTTTGATAAGTTTCGTAAAAAAAAATGGCAACTCGTTCCAACGCACAAGCATATGTAGGTAGGGTCATTTTTCGAAGTGCCTACTTAATTTACTTAGATAACGCTATCATTAAAATAATTTATTTATTTTTATGTTGGAGGATTATTTGGATTCACTGGATTTATGCCGTTAAGATTAGTAAGGGACTGCTCTCAAACAATCTAAACCCAAAAAAACGACACAAACCTCTATATCCGTGCTGCGATTCGAACCCAGGACCTCCCTCGCCGTCGGCCGACACGCTACCGACTAGGCCACGGAGGCCGGCATATTTGAAGAAAGTATCGAGCAAAGTTGCACACTACATGTGGTATGAGCTCGTTCTTGTTTTACGTTACCTTTAGTGGGGGTTGTGTCGTGTGAAGAAGTGTCATGCTAACTGTCAGTGACGATTTCACATTCTAAATAATAATTAACCGCTATATTTGTACCTATTATTGTACATAGTTCAGTTTAGTTTTCAGTTTAAGGAACTCCAATAAAGTAATACACAGCGAACATGACCATAATATAAATATTTCATTTAAGATGTTAAACATGGTGATATTTTAAAGTGAGAAGTTTATCGGTGGTTAAAACTTGTTTTTAAAGCTTTTTAAGTCAAAACGGATTACGACATTACGTAGTCTACGAATAAATAATCTTAACAATATTTGAGAAGTGAAAAGTAGTTGCTTGAAACGCGTCACTTTGTTCAATATGCAAACCGTACTGGAAGTTAATTTACTCCCCCTTCCTCCAACGCAGCCAGTTGGATAGGTGGCATATTCATGAGCATGTCGTCATTGGTAAGCCTGTAGCTCCAGTCATGTCTGATGACGTGTGTTACTGCCTAGTTTTGTGCAACCCTGGCCAGAAGGCCGGGGGGCATGTTGGCGGCCGGGCCGTGCCACACAGAACAGTTTTATAATTGTAAAATTTCCCGTGACGGCCAGTGGGCTGTCGCATTCCATTCTGGATTGAAGGAGCCGCGGGCCGCGCGTAGGTACGTTCACTGCCGCGTGCATTGTGGGTCCTCCCCGCGCCGCACGAGGTACACTCGTTGCCCCAACAAAGTGGAGCCTTCAGTCGGCAGCTATACACGTTCACGCCACAGATGAGCAGTAGTAGCCTATACTGAGGCCGTGTTACGACTCACTTTGGAGATAGCATTTAGGGTTTTGTGTTTAGTAAGCTTCTAAATTGAACACCTCGACTGTCCGTTATTTGCAACGTGCCCTGCTGTCTGGTGTCGCACTGTCGAAAAGGGTCCGCGGTGGCCGAATGGTCCGACCATTCGCTTCCCACCAAGGCGATCCAAGTTCGATCCCCTGCCCTGTCATCATCTCCAATCACTTGAATTTTAACACATGCAGGAATTAAACTACGGGACTCAGAGTGTATTTTTCTTCTTTGTCTTCAGGATACTATTTTTCCTGTAATGCGACATGATACGGTTAAAGTAAAAAGTGTTGCCTACAGATAATTGGTTTTTTTACCTTTCCTGGAGAAATAGTGTGTTTCCAGAACAGTTCCGGTCAGATGCGTATACGCGTAGACATGACAGGTCAGATTGCTAGAGACTCCTCTTGAGGAATTTTTGCACTCTTGTGCACTGAACCTTCAACTATCACACACAACTAGGACAATATACAGACTGGGAAAATTCACGGGGTCACTGACCTGTAGGCTAGCCTTCAAGAATATCTGCGTATTCAAGCAGATAACAGCTGTTCACTGACTGCTCGCTGTCACAGTGAAATGGGCACGCAGTTAGTTACATTTTTATTATTGGCTCATCGACTTCAAGGCGGTGTCAAATAGCGACCAACAGTGAAAGAAGCACGAACACAGTTGCTGGGATTCTAGCTTGGGTGTGAAAGAAAACACGCATTTTTCAGTTCTCTGTTTATAGGAATTGGAAATCAGTATTAGGTCTACTAAAACAAATAATAATTTCTACTAAATCAATGTGCAAGTGAAACATAAAACAATAAAAAACAAATGCTTGACCCAATAAAACCACATACGACCAGGCACAAAAAAGTTGTAGCAAGTAGCCTAGTGCATTAAACAAGTTGGACAGAAACATTTAACATTGGTAAATATCAAGTTCTAGACCAGTAATTAAAACGGATCACTAGACATTATAACCATGCAAATATCAAGTCTTCATTAGGGCGTTATTTGCAATAGCCTATAATACGGCTTTACTTACGAGAAAAACTTAGTAATTACGAATAGCCTAATTAGTCATAGTCAACTATAACTAGGGGCATGTTAATTTGAACGTAGTATTTACATTTTAAACCAACGAGACAGATATATTTAAGAGAAGGAAGTTTAAATTATTAGTTTAAAAAATACATACTGACTGACATAAATAAATTGCAATCAATACGAAAAAGTAAAAGTAGCACATTCATTCACACAGGTATATTTTCACACTTTACCGACGTAGTATTACTCTATTTTCTCACGTGCTCGGAAGGTGTTGCATAGTGGGTCAAAAAACACACACATTTATTTACTACCTCAATCACACATGTGCAGTATGCAGACATAATATTATAGGTGCGTAAATTTCGCGGATTCATTTGGCAGCAGCCTAGACTTGTCAGTCCTATAGGCCTACATACACTGGCCACAATCGATTATCTATTGGCTTATAACCGTACAAGCGGGTAGCAAGCGATATCCCTACGAATTATGTCCTTATTTACTACTGGCTTGCAGTAGTCAAAGGCGTTTCGTAACAGCCGCCAGCAAGTCACAGACATGACAATGAAGTATACATAATTGGCGTTCAACCTGACCTGGAATGTATCTGCGAAATTTACGTACCTCTACATTATTATGTACGAAATGGCAATACATTAAAAATAACGGTTATTAAGTACTTTCGAAACATCATACGCACTTTTTGCGGGGCGTGGCCAAAACCATCTTCATCGCAATGCTCTAACACAAAATCGACTGTTTAGGTTGGTGCGAAACTAATCGATGGATTTACAGTGAATTTTGGTGCAAGCTTTCCACAAATAAAATGTTTCCATAGTTCCAGCGGTACAACGGTAACGCGCCAGGTTAGCGCCTTGCGTGGTGATAGGACTCTTAGACTAACGTATCAGTGTTGTCCTTATCGCTCCACTTGTGTGCATTCAACACGCAAAGTAACTCCACGTGAACGACACCCTTTACCTGTTGCATGTATTATTCCGTGGCAAAATAGTCTGCAAGTTACTTGCATGTTGACATTATTGTACTATTTCGGCTAGTGTAAAGAAGCTATTATATAAATTAATTAATACACTTGGTCCTTGAAAATCGCATCCGTCAGGACTATCTCCTGCAGAGCGAGGTGAAGCAGTGGAAGCAGACTGTTTGGAAGGACCCAGGGTTCTGATGACAATTCCGGTCATCCTGATTTCGATACTAAGAGGGAATCCTTAGTACAGGTGATCCTTCCTTCCTGAACTATTGGTTCCGTTTACAATGACCTCAGTGTCGACGAGATGTTGATCCCCTATCTACTTGCCTACCTTCACTTCAGTATTTAGCTTCCAACTTCACTGATGTAACTGTCACTACACGCTGACTGACCACGAAGACAGCAGCAAATTAAAATGCCAATTGGAGCGTGGTCAGAAACCCTGGCATTCATTAGTCAGTTATAATACGTATCGCGTACTTCCGAGTCGTTACTGCAGTTCAAGTCGTCCACGTGGTTTGTTGCCGGTGATATCAGTTTCACATGACTTCAGTAATACTTGACATTTCTTACAATATTTGCTTTTTATGTCTTTTACACGTTTAATGTAATGCAAGTTGGCGTTTATGATTCAAACTTATTTTGAGATGTCAATTCTACCGTACGCACAGTGTGATGGGCATTACATGATAAAAACAAGGGTCAAAATTGAGTGAAGTTATACAAAACAATATAGCCAGAGCCTATGGTGAAGCAAGCAGTATCCGCAGTGACAACCTGCGTAGTTACATTGTGTCATCTACTGTAGTTTTTAAATTTATAACTCGAGTTTCATTGTTGTAGAACGTGAGTACCTGTCTTAGGAATTTTTACCAGATTATAGCTTAAGTGTACAACCGAAATCACACCAGGCCAATGCTCGGATTGTTCCTTAACAAAGGCCATTGTCTATTCCATTTCCAGTTCCTGACATTGGTCAAATTGGGTGTCACCGTTTCTAATGACCTATCGACGAAACAGAAAGCCAATTTACTAAGACGACGATGAGAATGCTCATCTACCCAGGGTAACAACTCTGCATGATTTACCTCGGCTGGTAATAAATACACGAAGACAATTTTTTTCTCCGGTTTGTCGCCCCTTAAAACTACGTCATTAGACTGGTATTTGGTATTGGTTTGGCGGAGGAGGGGTGGGAGAGAGGTAGTCTGCCATTTCTGGCGGTCGGTTTCCAAGAATCGCAAATGTTCGTCGGCCACTCTTCTTTTGTATCGCAAAGCCTAATCCAGAGCCACTTACCTTGCTCCCAGGAACGCAGGACGTCCTCTTCGGAACGGAGCGGAGGTGCCGCCCTGATGGCGAAGAGCAGATAAAACCTTCACTTCTTGTCCAGACACCTTGAGGGAGAAACTGTTTGTTTCGTGGAATCGTTTCTCGTGTAACGCCGTCAAGTTTCTCAAGATATTTGAAACTCGTGAAGATCATGGCTGGATCGCCGAGTTCAGAGGCGGAAAAATTTAGACATAAAGATTGTTCAGCAAAGGGGTTGAAGAACGCAGTTTGTCTGCCTCCTGAGCACGCGACGACGCGCTTGTGTATAGTACGTTTCACGTAAGAATTACACTTATGACAGTTGGAATAAGCAGTGTTTTTCCCTGCCACTAGCGAGTTAGTTCTGCAAAAATACACTCGGCTGGTTCAAAACTTTGTAGTAGGCCTACCTCAAAATTAATAGTATTTTTCTTTAGAAATTCGTACATATTACAATCTTAAGAACGGTCAGAAACGGGAATTCTTATGTGAGAGACAATATATGCCGCGTGTGTGTAAGTGATCTGTGGAAAGGAAAAGTTTCAGCAATACTTCTGAGCGTAAATTTGTCAACACGGATGCAATCATCGAGCGTAATATCTTGCGCCGAAATCAAAATTTCGTCATATTATAGTTTTCTACGACCGCATCACCCTAGAAAGATGTTTGTTTCACAAAGCTGGCAAACGATCTTCTAGGTTTTTAGTACTGACTTTAAATTAATGCACATTTCATTCAAGAAACTTTTTAGCGGCTATTTTTAATGTCGCCCGTAAAACTAAATTTATGTTGAAGGCCGGCTTTTAGTGGCGCCTATGCCTTCATGGCGTCTAGTGTATGGTCTAGTCTTTGATACAGTTTTGCGAATGGCTCTTATTAGTAGAGACCCGGACATTTCACAAGTTGAACGACCAGCCGACTGAACTCCACAGTCCTGTGTACACTCTGTCCTCAGTTACTAGTTTACTGTCTGCTGCTCCAGTGAGTGGCCAGTTGCACATGTGACAATGCAGCTCGGAAGTTCGTCGAGTGTTTTTATGCAGGTTCGGCGTTGGTTCAGAGTTCTCTAGGACACGTGTCATAAACAATATCTCGAAAAAGAAACCCACATCTTCATATCAGTGGCGTAGCCAGGATTTGGGTTGGGGGGGGGGGGTTAAAAATTGTATAGGCACTCCTATCTCAACAGTGAAAGCCAGTGGGTCCGGGGGTCCTCTCCAGGAAAAATTTGAGTTTCGAGGTGTAAAATTGTGCTATTTAAGCAGTTTTAGTATAGAAAATTTGAATACCAGTGGTAGTAATATTAATTTTTTAAAAGATGAATAATGTTTGAGTGAAGGGTATTACTATTGGTTGCTCTGAATACTCCGTAACAGATTTACTAGTTTACTAGTATTAATATAGTGAACCTGTGATACATAGGTACCTACGAAATTTATTCCCAAATTCTAAATTGCATGGTTAAATTTTTTTTGTTTTTCATATTTCGGGTGGGGGGGGGGTTGAACCAATGGACCCCCCCCCCCCTGTGTATACGTCCTTGTGCGTTATAAATCCGAGTTCTCTCTGGTTCTTTCTGGTGTCTTTTAAGGGCTGACGGGGACGACCTAGTTGGGATATGCCACACAGTTGTCTACGTGGGAAGATGTGGTCTGAGGGTAAGCACGGAAGCTGGTCGTGGTCGGGTATAATTATCCACGTGACAATACGCAGGCGGCGTGGTGGCCATAGCTCAGCGAGCCCAGTTTGTTTCGACTGCTGTGATGCTGCGCAGTGCAAACACCGACTATTTCGGTGCTGTGCACGGTCGGCCAACAGAAAGCGCGCGCGAACCTCTGAAGAGGCTCTTCCTCTCATCTCGACGTGTTGCGAATCCCACTGCATCGAAGATGGAACGTCATAAACTCAAAATAAAAAAGTCAATTGAAATCTCGAACTTTTTGGAAGTCAATATGGAAAAAAACTAACAAAAGGTCTTCCTAGACACCAATTATTAACTTGGTAAGTAAATACTTCTACTGAGTGGCAATTCGTTCAGTGTCATTTCTTGAACAGTCATTTGTCATATTTTGTGCATCAAAAATACTTTTCTTGAACAAAATTCTTGTCCGAGAGATGGCAAAAAGTATTTTCAAAGAAAGCCTCTTATTTTTGCACACTTTTAAATTCATGATTTTTTTAATCGTTAATTTGTATACCACACCACACGCTAGCGTTTTTAAGGTTATAATTGAGATGGGATATTGGCAAGTTATTTTTTCATCGGAAAATGTAATTTTTAATGAGGCTGGACTCAATACCTAAAAAGCCTTTCCATGAGCAAAGCATTGTTAAGATATTTGCACTTTTTATCGAGTTCTCAGACTTGAAACAACCCACAACACACCTGTGTCTCGTCATTTCGTTTCCGAAGTCCATTATCGCCGAGGGAGTGTGATAGTGCATTTGCCTTTTCGATTTACCATCCAGGAGATCGCGGATTTGAACCCAGTCTGATGCTTTTGAGGTAATTACCCCCAGGTTCTGCATTGACATATACAAACAACTTTGGCAGAGTAACTACGTGTGCATTGTTCCTACTCCTCACACAGCAGAAGACGACCATTAGCTTCGGCAAAGTAAAGAACCCGTTGGTGTGGATGTACTGTTTCCATAACTTCAATCTGAACAAAACTGGCCAGTCCTGAGGGCAGATTTTAAGTGAGGTAGACGGTTCACAAGTCAAAATTTTTGGCTCCACAAGTGAATCTTAGGTATTCATTCAACCATGTGAGCAGTAAATTATCTGTTCCATTGGGGTTGGTACTTCGAGCCACAATTTTATGGACAGAAGATTTTTGCACCATTTGATACAAAGCCTTATGTCATCACCAGCAAGTCTGCTTCACAATCAGTGATTGGATGTTTTATCTCTCACTTGTCTCGTGGTTCTAGCGATAAATCACATACGTATTGTGGTGCCACAATACCCTTTTCTGAAGGATGCTGTCAAATGAGGCATGTCTGAGGAGCAAAGACACGCTGCTACTAACCATGAAGCAAAGCTGCCGATGTGTACTTATATTGATACTAAATTGGTCAAAAATCTTGTAGCAAGAAACTCGTGGCTCTACTGATATTACTTACATACAAGTCAAACAGTAAACGGCCAAACGAGTGTCGCTTTCCAATCAAGTTACGCTAAAGAGTGTATCTGCGAGCACTGCAGCGGGGGTCGTGTTGGCGCGCGAGTTCGCACACCCCTGCCATATTCGCCGATGCTGGGTGGGAGCATATTTTGGCCAACCCTGTGATGATGTAGGCACAGTCACATTCCTAGTGCGCGCCCGGGTGGGTGGTCGGGCACCGCTGAGGGACGACTCCAGCTACCAGGTGTCAGCTCTCGCCACTCTCACAAGCAAGTAGCACAGAATATATAGAGTACAGATAGCCGGCAGGACGGCACATGCGACATTATAAGGGTGTGTTCACAATTAAAAAAACATTAGCACAGGCCATATAACATAACATTAAAACTGTGCAGGACCAGACACCTTGTGTAAAATTGGTTCACAGTTGCATTCTTACTGTTATGTTTAGCCAATCGCATTTTTTCGGCAAATT
Source organism: Medauroidea extradentata (assembly GCA_003012365.1). Taxonomy (NCBI): domain Eukaryota; kingdom Metazoa; phylum Arthropoda; class Insecta; order Phasmatodea; family Phasmatidae; genus Medauroidea; species Medauroidea extradentata. The sequence continues at coordinate 48,491 of PNEQ01075451.1, forward strand.
TCAAATATTCCTTGCTCTATAAAGAAAAACCGAAGGTCATTGAAACATTTGAAGTAGAATCGCATTTGGAGATAAAAGTAAATACAGAAACAAAGTTCCTATAAACTGCTCAGCGTAAAGCATTATTTACAGTACACGAACATTGTTTTTAACATTAAAATTTCTTATTACAGCTTTGTTTTGCTCTCGTGTATTTTTGGAGGTTAAACCAACATGGCGGACATTCACAAACCCTTTGCTGTGATTGGCTGCAGTCCTGTACGTTCGCACAAGAAATGAAATATTACAATTTCTTATATCAGTAGGCTATATCTACGCACAGGACCACTTTTTTGGTGTTGTGAATTGATAGGTAAGAATACATAGTGGTTAGTTCTTGTGCTAACGACCTACGTTCCATGATTACTGTTATGGTATCAATTGTGAACCCGCCTTCATTGGTGTCACTGGTGGGCAAACATGGCGGAAACGCTTACCGCCAAACAGCAGAAGGCGACAGCAAGGCCAATAAGAAATCTGCTACAACATGCAGGAGCCAGACAGACACGGGGCTGGTACCAACAGCCTCGGGCAGCCAATAAGCGGCGAAGTTTGCCAGTATTAAATATGCCGCCACGTCATTTCACGTCTGTATTACTATCTAGTCTGTGCCGGTAACAGTTCTTCGATCAGCTGATTGGTTACCGCGTCACCCTCAACAACGTTATCTATGTGGTCATACGTCCGCTATATGACACTTGTATCACAGACTAAATAGTAATACAGACGTGAAATGACGTGGCGGCTCGTTTGATACGGGCGAACTTGGCCGCGTATTGGCTGACCGAGGTTGTTGATTCCAGCCCCGTGTATGTTTGGTTTCTGCATGTTACGACACGTTTCCTATTGGCCTGGCTGCCGGCTAGCAGGGCAGCCGCTTTACGCTGATTGGCTGAAGGCGTATCCGCCATATTGCTGGCCAGGGAAGCCATTTTGCTGGCGTGTGAGACTGAGTTCGCTGTCCTACCAGCTATTTCACTTCTGTATTCCTAAATATTCTGTGCTTGTATGTTGAATTATAATCAGTGACGATAAGGGTGAAAGTAAATGAATTACGCAATTACTTTAGTTGCTTGTATTTCTGATTTTACCTATCAGTATTTGCCTTAGAGTAAAACTTTTTTGTAAGGAAATTTTTAATTTTTATGACAAAATTATTTTATAGTTATTTTCCAATCACTACAAGAAAACTTTTCCAAATTTGATGTATATCTCGAGTCATTACTATTTTTATAGTAACAAACTTCGTAATTACCACAAGAATGAAACAGGTTAATTTGAATATGTAGCTTAATTTTTACAGTTGCCGGAAAAAAGTTTCTAGGGAGTTTTATTACAAGCAGATTGGTACCTACATAAAATTTTAAAATATTTAACTTATTACTTTAAATATGTTAGTAAATGGACTGCGTACTGTATTACAACGATAACGTACATGGTATGCACACATACCCTTGACAATAAATGGTAGAAAAATAATCGCTGAATTTGTGAATAATTGAATTGAAGGCTAAAGGTTTTTGAAAATTCAAAATGGAAAAACTACATAACACTAGATAATGATATTTGCTAACTTTATGAGCAAACGTTTACCGAGAATGTTGCATTTGTTAAGCGTGAAATCTTGCGCCGCAATTAAATGTATGAGATTTCAGCGTCCGAGATTGTTCAGAAATACATCACTCGAGAAAAAAAAATTCTTATAAAGTTGGTAAAAACTATTGCCTACGATAGTTTTTTTTCTCTCAGCATATTGGCTTTGAGAAACCTACAATTTAAACTTATACTTTTAGCATTAATTTATGTACCAACCATGTCTTCTTAAGGTGACCGTATGCCCAGGGTGCCGAGCATACAGCAATTTTCATCACTATGTTTTTTATGCATAACAGATTTTTTTTTATTTTAGACATAATATAGGATTGAAGTTTGCTGTTGTGAAATTTTTTTATCTCTCATAGTTTTCGTGCAATGGCTTGTTAAAGTCAAAATTTGCATGTTTCTGTTTTAAGGACTATGCTAAAACCAACTGATATACCAAACTGAAAAAAATCACAGTGGATAAAGACATCGCAGGCTACAATTTCATGTAAATAAAAACAAGGAATCGAAACGTTTTGTATTTAAATAAAAATGCTGAATTTTAAAATCAAAATTAAAAAAATTCAAATTTTTATAAAACACAACATTTTATTTTGTGGTTTAGCATAGCTCAACTTGTAGCCTACAACATCGTTATCCACTGTGATTTTTTTTCACTTGCTCGCGTTTAGGCGTAACAAATTAATATTGCTAAAATGGTGGAAACTAGAGACTGCTCATCGCACATGACTCGTGTATAGTTAGTAACAGCATTTAAAGGCAGTTACACGTATGTACGCCTATTTCAAGCTCACCACTACTTATTTGTTCATATTTTTTTAGCGGCTGAAAATGGCTAGAAGGTTTTTTTTTAATCTATAGGCGTGTACCTTTGTCTTAAATAATACGTCATAAAATGATAAGAGGACCATCGAATGTCTCATGCAGGCGAGTTGTCTGAGGGAAGACTGCTTGTAAGTTGAGTGACTTGCGCCTAATGGCTATAGAGTGCTGAGAGATGTTCGTGCTGTGTGGTCCTTACTGCTTCCGCACTTCTAGACCTCGAACACGCTAAATATGTTCATGCAGACGGCCAACTTAAGAGTGTTCAAGTGCGATAAAATCATAATTTTATGTATCAATGAAACTTTGTTAATTTTGCAGACTATACTTGTGAGTCCATTTTACTCTTGTGAAATTATTTTAGCTCTCTTGGTTTTCTCATAACGGGGTGTCTAAGTCATAATTTGCTTGTTACGCTGCCATGCAAATAGTGAAAACCAACTGGCTTACTTAGACATTATAATTCACTGTGAACTTACATCCCATGAGTTATGCAATGAACCATTAAAAAAAATCACAACGTAATATTTAGAAGTAAAAAAAATCGTAAGTGTACAGAGAAAAAGTTGCAAATTCAGCAATTTTTTTAAAATTCAAAACTGTTCGCGGGACTTTTTCAAATGTTTTATTACGTAGCTCATAGTAGGCCTATACTATTTCACTGTGAATTATTTCACGAATGTAAGTCAGTTGGTTTTCACACTTTGCATGGTAGCAGAACACACAAATGTTGACTTTGACGCAACGTTATGAAAAAACTACACTAACTAAAATTATTTCGTAAGAGGAAACTGCATTCACAAGTATCGTCTACAAAACTAACACTATGTAAAATTAATATAAAATTATTAATTTTACGCACTTGAACGCCCTTAAAGTTCGGTTTCAGTCGCCATATTGGATTATTTCATTTTTTACTTTTATGAAGTTCTGAGACCGAAAATATGGAATATACTATGATAACGGAAATTCTATTTACCTATTATTTTAGTAAAAACATCATGGCAGTTGAACTTTTAACTTGTTTTAGGCCGCAGTCAGTTCGACCATTTTTTATATTCCTAAATTGTGTGGCTGATTGCAGCTCAAGGTAGATGGATTTTGCGCTATAATCGGAAATTCTACATGTCAGCTCCCGAAAGTCGTGTTGTGTCGTCTAGTCTGCTGTTTGTGACGTCATCGTTATTATACTGTCTTGTGTCCAACATAGTCTTCGTTCCAGTATTGACTGGGGTGTCTTAATTGTGATGTCCTCAGTTTTACAGATTATTTTGTTTTGTATTTCGACTTTTATTTTCTTTTATTTGTTGTTGACTAATTCCTTGCGGGATCTTTCATGTTCTGCTGTTTTGGTTTATGGGTGCCAAAGTAGACTTGTTTTCTCATTTTTATGTTTTTAAGTTTTTTTTGTCTCAGTCCTAGATATCTGGGACGATATAATAGTGAAATGGCTAATGTCCAAAATAGTACAGTGCGTTATCCTCTCCCATTACAAGAAAAATTAAAAGACATTATCTACAATATTCTTCTCGTAATTCAATGAAATCGAAACATAGTGTAATCCAATATGGCGTCTGAGTGGGCGGTGATGACGTGAGGCGGTGGTGATGTTTGGTTACCACTGCCTCGCGTGGCAGCTGGACACCCCTGTGCCGGGGCCTGACAGCGGCGTATTGTGCATGATGTTATGTGAGGAAGAAGAGCGCTGAGGCAGCCTGTGGAAGCGGGCCGGGTCGTGTGATGTGGGCGGAGAACTACGGGAAGGAGTGGCAATGTTTGGCTACCCCTGCCTCGCGTGGCAGCTGGACACCCCTGTGCCGGGGCCTGACAGCGGCGTATTGTGCATGATGTTTTGTGAGGAAGAAGAGTGCTGAGGCAGTCTGTGGAAGCGGGCCGGGTCGTGTGATGTGGGCGGAGAACTACGGGAGGGTTGGCGTGTTTGGCTACTCCTGCCTCGCGTGGCAGCTGGACACCCCTGTGCCGGGGCCTGACAGCGGCGTATTGTGCATGATGTTTTGTGAGGAGGAAGAAGAGCGCTGAGGCAGTCTTTGGAAGCGGGCCGGGTCGTGTGATGTGGGCGGAGAACTACGGGAGGGTTGGCGATGTTTGGCTACCCCTGCCTCGCGTGGCAGCTGGACACCCCTGTGC